>CAHIKZ030000383.1:782500-980907 GCA_903632075.3 Acanthosepion pharaonis | reverse complement strand
TTAAAGCCAAGGAAGGGCAAAAAATATTTTAAGTCAAGGATAGTGATTGCTGCATGAGTCGTACGATTTTTGAATCAAGCACGGGCAACGCCAGGCCATGCTGCTAGTTAAAATTTAAAAAAAAATAACGCCCAAAGTGAATTGTTCACTATACAACTGTTAAATTGTAAAATAATTATTTCTCTATTTTCTCCCCCATCTCGGTTATTCATTTAACCATTGTTTCTAACTAAAATTTTAGTCACTCTTATACAAAATAAGCTCGCACTTTCTAGAATTTGGAAAACAGTGTCTTGGAATAAAATCTAAGAAAGTATTTACCACTATATTTTACCTCTTAGATATAAAGCCGACCTTCGGTGACCCGAAACTAAGTCCTTTAAATGTCTACAATCTGCTATTACTTAATGGCACTTATTGGAGTTGAACTGGGACCAATTAGCGATTGAATTGAACAAATTACGTCAAGCTGACATTTGTAATATTAGCGACATAGTCAAATCATCTTGATGTTTAAGTTTTGCGTAAAAAAATAAAAGTATGTACACGCGCTTCTCAAAAGCAAAAACGTTTCTAAAAGTTAACGCTAAAATAAGGTTTAATTCATTGCATTACATCAAGGCTATGACAAGTTTATCACCATTTTCATTATCATCATTTTCATCAACATTATTATCATCATCAGTCCAATGACCGGATGTGGTCGTAGGATCACTGCGTCTTTACTAAAATCAAAAAGTTGGAACACTGAGTGAACTCTACTCAGTCATCATGAATCGTACTCCACGCGCGGTGGTCGAGCGTCCGACGGGCAGTGGTCGGTCAGTTTGCAACGCGGTGTGGTTGGCTGGGTGTGCAATCGACAAATGAGTTACTCACAGACGCCAAAATAGCTTCACCCCCTTTGCGCGGGCAACCACGAAACATAGAGCGGCGTCGAAAGGACGGAATGACACACGTAGATCTCAGCTTAATATGTAGCGCCAGTGCGTTCGATCAGCGAATTTAACAAATCGCGCCGTCTTTCAGACCCGCTGCGCGTACCACCGCAAAAAGCAGAGACCGGTGACGCGAGGACGGATTGACGCGAATGGGTGTCAGTCTAATATGTAGCGCCGCAACTCAGGACCAGTGCGTTCGATCAGCGAATTTTACAAAGCGCGCCGCCTGTCAGCCCCGCTGCGCATACCATCGCAAAACACAGAAACCGGCGACGGGAAGACGGATTGACGCGAATGGATGTCAGCTAATATGTATCGCCGCGTCTCGTGAACAGTGCGATCGATCAGTGAATTTTACAAACAGCGCCGCCTTTTAGAACCGCCTCGGATACCACCGCAAAACGGAGAGACCGGTGACGGGAGGACGGATTGACGCGAATGGATGTCATCCTAATATATATCGCCGCGACTCATGACCAGTGCGTTCGATCAGTGAATTTTACAAAGCGCGCCGCCTTTTAGAAACGCCTCGCGTACCACCGCAAAACGCAGAAACCGGCGACGGGAGGACGGATTGACGCGAATGGATGTCATCCTAATATGTAGCGCCGCGTCTCATGAGCAGTGCGTTCCCTCAGCGAATTTTAAAATCGCGCCGCCTGTAAGACCCGCTGCGAGTACCACCGCAAAAGACAAAGACCGGTGACGCGAGGACGGATTGACGCGAATGGGTCCGCTGCACGTAACACCGCCAAACGCAGAGGCTGGCGACGGGAGGACGGATTGACGCGAATCGATGTCATCCTAATATATATCGCCGCGACTCATGAGCAGTGCGTTCCATCAGCGAATTTTACAAAGAGCGCCGCCTATTAGACCCGCCTCGCGTACCACCGCAAAACGGCGAGACCGGCAAGCTGAGGACGGATTGACGCGAATGGATGTCAGCCTAATATGTAGCGCCTCGTCTCAAGACCAGTGCGTTCGATCAGTGAATTTTACAAATCGCGCCGCCTTTAAGACCCGCTGCGCGTACCACCGCAAAAAACAAAGACCGGTGACGCGAAGACAGATTGACGCGAATGGGTGTCAGCCTAATATGTAGCGCCGCGTCTCAAGACCAGTGCGTTCGATCAGCGAATTTAACAAATCACGCCGCCTTTCAGACCCGCTGCGCGTACCACCGCAAAAAGCAGAGACCGGTGACGCGAGGACGGATTGACGCGAATGGGTGTCAGCCTAATATGTAGCGCCGCGTCTCAGAGCAGTGCGTTCCATCAGCGAATTTTACAAAGAGCACCGCCTTTTAGACCCGCCTCGCGTACCACCGCAAAACGGAGAGACCGGCAAGGTGAGGACGGATTGACGCGAATGGATGTCAGCCTAATATATATCGCCGCGTCTCATGACCAGTGCGTTCGATTAGCGAATTTTACAAATCGCGCCGGCATTTAGACCCGCTGCACGTAACACCGCCAAACGCAGACACCGTCGACGGGAGGACGGATTGACGCGAATGGGTGTCAGCCTAATATGTAGCGCCGCGTCCTATGACTAGTGCGTTCGATCAGTGAATTTTACTAAGAGCGCCGCCTTTTAGACCCGCCTCGCGTACCACCGCAAAACCGAGAAACCGGCGACGGGAGGACGGATTAACGCGAATGGATATCAGCCTAATATGTAGCGCCGCGTCTTAGAACTCTGCGTTCGATCAGAGAATTTTTTAAAGAGCGCCGCCTTTAAGACCCGCTGCACGTAACACCGCAACACGCAAGACCGGTGACGGTACGACGGATTGACGCGAATGGATGTCAGCCACGTCTCATGAACAGTGCGTTCCATCAGCGAATTTTACAAAGAGCGCTGCCTTTTAGACACGTTGCGCGTACCACCGCAAAACGGAGAGACTGGCAAGGTGAGGACGGAGTGACACGAAAGGATGTCAGCCTGAAATGTAGTGCCGCGACTCAAGACCAGTACGTTTGATCAGCCAATGTTACAGACCTCGCCGCCTTTCAGTCTCGCTGCACACGCCACCGCAAAACGCAGAGACCGGCGACTGGAGAACGGATTGTTGCGATTTGTTGTCAGCGTAACGCCTTTCAAACCTATCAGCAGTATTTATATCAGGAGTATTGTCCACATCATTGTGTTGTTACTATCACCTGGTCGACTCCCGTCCGAATTTCTGGGAAAAGGACTTATTGTTAGCTCTATTTATATGCGGACTATTGTCCACATCTTTGTTCTTACTATCACCTGGTCGACTTTGGTCCGAATTTCTGGGAAGAGGATTTATTGTTAGCACTATTTATATCAGGAGTTTTTTCCCACATCTTCGTTTTGTTACTTTCATCTGGTCGACTTCTGTCCGAATTTCTGAGAAGCGGATTTATTATTAGCACTATTTATATGCGGACTATTGTCCACGTCTTTGTTGTTACTATCACCTGGTCGAATTCTGTCCGAATTTCTGGGAAGAGGAGTTGTTATTTGCACTCTTTATATGCGGACTATTTTCCACATCTTTGCTGTGACTATCATCTGGTCGACTTCTGTCCGAATTTCTGGGAAGAGGACTTATTGTTAGCTCTATTTATATGCGGACTATTGTCCACATCTTTGTTCTTACTATCACCTGGTCGACTTTGGTCCGAATTTCTGCGAAGAGGAGTTATTGTTAGCACTATTTATATCAGGAGTTTTTTCCCACATCTTCGTTTTGTTACTTTCATCTGGTCGACTTCTGTCCGAATTTCTGAGAAACGGATTTATTATTAGCACTATTTATATGAGGACTATTGTCCACATCTTTTTGTTTCTATCACCTGGTCGAATTCTGTCCGAATTTCTGGGAAGAAGAGTTATTATTAGCACTCTTTATATGCGGACTAATATCCACATCTTTGCTGTTACTATCACCAGGTCGAATTCTGTGCGAATTTCTGGGAAGAGGAATTATTATTAGCACTATATATATCAAGAGTATTGTCCACATCTTTGTTTTGTTACTTTTAACTGGTCGACTTCTGTCCGAATTTCTGAGAAGCGGACTTATTATTTGCAGTATTTATATGCGGACTATTGTCCACATCTTTGTTGTTACTATCCCCTGGTCGACTTCTGTCCGAATATCTGAGAAGCGGAGTTATTATTAGCACTATTTATATGAGTTCTATTGTCCACATCTCTGTTGTTACTATCACCAAGTCGAATTCTGTCGAAATTTCTGGGAAGAGGAATTATTATTAGCGCGATATATATCAGGAGTATTGTCCACATCTTTCTTTTGTTACTTTAACCTGTTCGACTTCTCTCCGAATTTCTGAGAAGAGGAGTTATTATTACCTATATTTATATGCGGATTATTGTCCACATCTTTTTGCTACTATCACCTGGTCGAATCTTTTCCGAATTTCTGGGAAGAGGATTTTTTATTAGCACTATTTATATGCAGGCTATTGTTCACATCTTCCATTTGTTACTATCTCTTGTTCGACTTCTGGTCGAATTTCTGAAACGGGTTTATTATTAGCACTATTTATATGCGGACATTGTCCACGTCTTTGGTGTTACGATCACCTGTTCGATTTCTGTCCGAATTTCTGGGATGAGGAGTTAATATTAGCACTATTTATATGCGGGCTATTATCCACTTCTTTGTTGTTACTATCACCTGGTCGAATTCTGTCCGAATTTCTGCGTAGATGAGTTATTATTAGTACTATTTATATCAGGAGTGTTGTCCACATCTTCGTTTTGTTACTATATCCTGGTCGACTTCTCTCCGAATTTCTGAGAAGCGGATTTATTATTAGCACTATTTATATGCGGACTATTGTCCACGTCTTTGTTGTTACTATCACCTGGTCGACTTCTGTCCGAATTTCTGGGATGAGGAGTTATTATTAGCACTATATATACATGCGGGCTATTGGCCACATCTTTGTTTTTACTATCTCTTGGTCGACTTCTGCCCGAATTTCTGAGAGGCGGAGTTATCATTAGCACTATTTATATCAGGTGTATTGTCCACAACTTTGTTTTGTTACTTTTACCTCGTCGATTTCTGCCCGAATTTCTGAGAAGCAGATTTATTATTTGCACTATTTATATGCGGACTATTGTCCACATCTGTGTTGTTACTCTCCCCTGGTCGACTTCTGTCCTAATTTCTGAGAGGCGGAGTTGTTATTAGCACTATTTATATGCGGACTATTGTCCACATCTTTGTTGTTACTATCACCTAGTCGACTTTTGTCCGAATTTCTGGGAAGTTTAGTTATTATTAGCTCAATTTATTTGCGGACTATTGTCCACATCTTTGGTGTTACTATCACCTGGTCGACTTCTCTCCGAATTTCTGAGAATCGGATTTATTATTTGCACTATTTATATGCGGACTATTGTCCACATCTTTGCTGTGACTATCATCTGGTCGACTTCTGTCCGAATTTCTGGGAAGTGGAATTATTATTAGCACTATTTATATGCGGTCTATTGTCCACATGTTTGTTGTTACTATCGCCTGGTCGACTTTTTTCCGAATTTCTGGGTAGAGGATTTATTATTAGCTCAGTTTATATGCGGACTATTTTCCACATCTTTGCTGTGACTATCACCTGGTCAACTTCTGTCCGAATTTCTGGGAAGTGGAGTTGTTATTTGCACTGTTTATATCATGAGTATTGTCCACATCTTTGTTGTTACTATCACCTGGCCGACTTCTCTCCGAATTTCTGGGAAGAGGAGTTATTATTAGCACTATTTATATTCGGACTTTTTTCCACATCATTGTTGTTACAATCACCTAGTCGAATTCTGTCCGATTTTCTGGGAAGAGGAATTATTATTTGCACTATTTATATGTGGACTTTTGTCCACATCTTTATTGTTACAATCACGTGGTCGATTTCTATCCGAATTTCTGGGAACAGGATTTATTATTAGCTCTATTTTTATGCGGACTATTGTCCACATCTTTGCTGTGACTATCACCTGGTCGACTTCTGTCCGAATTTCTGGGAAGTGAAGTTGTTATTTGCACTGTTTATATCATGAGTATTGTCCACATCTTTGTTGTTACTATCACCTTGTCGACTTCTCTCCGAATTTCAGGGAAGAAGCGTTATTATTAGCACTATTTATATTCGGACCATTTTCCACATCATTGTTGTTACTATCACCTAGTCGAATTCTGTCCGAACTTCTCGGAAGACGTGTTATTATTAGCACTATTTATATGCGGACTATTGTCCACATTTTTTGTTACTATCACCTGGTCGAATTCTGTCCGATTTTCTGGGAAGAGGAATTATTATTAGCACTATTTATATGTGGACTATTGTCCACATCTTTGTTGTTACAAACACGTGGTCGATTTCTATCCGAACTTTTGGGAACGGGAGTTATGATTAGCATTATTTATATGCTGACTATTGTCCACATCTTTGTTGTTACTGTCTGGTCGACTTCTGTCCGAATTTCTGGGAAGAGGAGTTATTATTAGAACTATTTATATCATGAGTATTGTCCTATCTTTGTTTTGTTACTATCACTTTGTCGACTTCTGTCCGATTTTCTGCGAAGTGGAGTTATTATTAGCACTATTTATATGCGGACTATTGTCCACATTTTTGTTCACACTCTCACCTGGTCGATTTCTATCCGAATTTCTGGGAAGAAGAGATATTATTAGCACTATTTATATCAGGAGTGTTGTCCACATGTTCGTTTTGTTACTATATCCTGGACGAATTCTGTCCGAATTTCTGAGAAACGGATTCATCATTAGCACTATTTATATGCGGACTATTGTCCACGTCTTTCTTGCTACTATCACCTGGTCGACTTCTGCCCGAACTTCTGGGATGAGGAGTTATTATTAGCACTATTTATATGCGGACTATTGTCCACATCTTTGTTGTTACTATCACCTGGTCGACTTCTGTCCGAATTTCTGGGAAGAGGAGTTATTATTAGCTCTCTTTATATGCGGACTAATGTCCACATCTCAGCTGTTACTATCACCCGGTCGACTTCTGTCTGAATTTCTGGGATGAGAAGTTATTATTAACACTATTTATATGCGGATTATTGTCCACATGTTTGTTGTTACTATCACCTGGTCGACTTTTTTCCGAATTTCTGGGAAGAGGAGTTATTATTAGCTCTATTTATATGCGGACTATTTTCCACATCTTTGCTGTGACTATCACCTGGTCGACTTCTCTCCGAATTTCAGGGAAGAAGCGTTATTATTAGCACTCTTTATATTCAGACCATTTTCCACATCATTGTTGTTACTATCACCTAGTCGAATTCTGTCCGAACTTCTCGGAAGACGTGTTATTATTAGCACTATTTATATGCGGACTATTGTCCACATTTTTTGTTAGTATCACCTGGTCGAATTCTGTCCGAATTTCTGGGGAGAAGTGTTATCATTATCACTATTTATATGCTGACTATTTTCCATATCTTTTTTGTTACTATCACCTGGTGGAATTCTGTCCGAATTGCTGGGAAGAGGAGTTATTATTAGCTCTATTTATATCATGAGTATTGTCCTCATCTTTGTTTTCTTACTATCACCCGGTCGATTTCTGTCCGATTTTCTGGGAGGTGGAATTTTTATTAGCACTATTTATATGCTGACTATTGTCCACATCTTTGTTCATACTATCACCTGGTCGACATCTGTCCGAATTTCTGGGAAGCGGAGTTATTTTTAGCACTATTTATATCAGGAGTATTGTCCACATATTTGCTGTTACTATCACCTGGTCGAATTCTGTCCGAATTCCTGGGAAGGGGAGTTATTATTATCACTATTTATATGAGGACTATTGTCCACATCTTTGTTTTGTTACTTTAACCTGTTCGACTTCTGTCCGAATTTCTGAGAAGTGGTGTTATTATTAGCACTATTTATATGCGGACTATTGTCCACATTTTTTGTTAGTATCACCTGGTCGAATTCTGTCCGAATTTCTGGGGAGAAGTGTTATCATTATCACTATTTATATGCTGACTATTTTCCATATCTTTTTTGTTACTATCACCTGGTCGACTTCTGTCCGAATTTCTTGGAAGAGGATTTATTTTTAGCACTATTTACATGCAGGCTATTGTCCACATCATTGTTGTTACTATCACGTGGTCGACTTCTGTCCGAATTTCTGCGAAGAGGATTTTTTATTAGCACTATTTATATCAGGAGTGTTGTCCACATCTTCGTTTTGTTACTATAACCTGGTCGACTTCTGTCCGAATTTCTGAGAAGCGGATTTATTATTAGCACTATTTATATGAGGACTATTGCCCACTTTTTTTTGTTACTATCACCTGGTCGACTTCTGTCCGATTTTCTGGGATGAGATGAGGAGTTATTATTAGCACTATTTTTATCAGGAGTATTTTCCACATCTTTGTTGTTACTATCACCTGTTCGACTTCTCTCCGAATTTCTGGGAAGAGGAGTTATTAGCACTATTTATATCTGGAGTATTGTCCACATATTTGTTGTTACTTTAACCTGGTCCACTTCTGTCCGAATTTCTGGGAAGAGGAGTTTTTATTAGCACTATCGTTCTCATCTTTGTTGTTATCATTATAATATTTCTGTCGTTGTACCCTCCGACCTTCAACATGTGTATATCGCTGTTTGATACAATGAATTCCGTACTGAACCATTTATCTCATCGATGTTCTTTCTTCCGTCAATGTTTGGGAATATCTTGTCCAGTTGTTATTTTTAGTGTAGCTCACTTATTTCTTGTTTTCACTGAGTCCATGTAGACATTGCCCCAGTCAAGGATTGAACTATGTCAACAAATTAATGAACTAACACTTTAATCTTCGAGACTATTTCCCCGTAGGACAATTCTCTGTAAACTTTGCCTGCCCTCTAATTATTGCTGCTGCTGCCATTTGGCTTTCTTTCTTTATCACGGCCTTCCATATTGTCTTTATTTCTATGCTAGTATGATAGTATTTCTACGAAACGGGCATAGACAGTTCTTGTTCCACTGTTCGTGTCTGATGTCCAGTGGAACGAACGCAGTCTACCCCCGTAGATTGAATAAAACTTTCAGTTTAAAATTCCCTGTAGTTTTACCTAGATCGATATACCCAAGCGCGTAACATAACGTTTTCCACTCGGAAGGTGGAAATGTAAAGTTCAGATTCCAGTCTCGTCATTTTTTTCCACTTTTGCACAAATCACCCACGGAAAAATTATATTCATTATTCGTCTGTTCACCGCAAGCTATGTGTTAAAATTTGTGATATGAGGAATTATTATGATTAGTTTACCCTGAATTTCTGGTATGAGTAATTATTATAATTAGTTTACTCTGAATTTCTGATACGAGGAATTATTATTATTAGTTTACTCTGAATTTCTGATACGAGGAATTATTATAATTTGTTTACTCTGAATTTCTATGAGGAATTATTATTATTATTAGTTTACTATGTTGTCAAAACGAGGCACGGTGGAGTAATTGTTAGCGACTCGGAGTGAAGAATACGGTAGAGCCGAGTTCGAATTCCAGTCGAATCCATTACATTCACTTACAATATCCTTGAGAAAGGTACGACTCCAGTTATGGGTAAGTAGCAGGACAGACCAGGTTCTATAGCATTGTATTGTATCTAGTCTATTGCAGAATGAAACACGGGAAAAATCTCCCTCGTCAGTCATGTATCAATACATACATTATCGCCTAAACGTGTATAACGCATGGCCCATAACTGACTGAATGACATCTTAAAGGAATATATCATTAAAGGAATAATAACTGTAGATATCAATGAGACAATTTAAATTAGGTGGTTTCTTTTTTAGCTTAATATTAAGGGAATATTTAAATCTTAAAGGGATATATCATTAAAGGAATAATAACTGTAGATATCAATGAGACAATTTAAATTAGGTGGTTTTTTTTAACTTAATATTAAGGAATATTTAAATCTTAAAGGATATATCATTAAAGGAATAATAACTGTAGATATCAATGAGACAATTTAAATTAGGTGGTTTCTTTTTGAGCTTAATATGAAGGGAATATTTAAATCTTAAAGGAATATATCATTAAAGGAATAATAATTGTAGATATCAATGAGACAATTTAAATTAGGTGGTTTCTTTTTGAGCTTAATATTAAGGGAATATTTAAATCTTAAAGGGATATATCATTAAAGGAATAATAACTGTAGATATCAATGAGACAATTTAAATTAGGTGGTTTCTTTTTTTTCGCTTAATATTAAGGAATATTTAAATCTTAAAGGGATATATCATTAAAGGAATAATAACTGTAGATATCAATGAGACAATTTAAATTAGGTGGTTTCTTTTTTAACTTAATATTAAGGGAATATTTAAATCTTAAAGGGATATATCATTAAAGGAATAATAACTGTAGATATCAATGAGACAATTTAAATTAGGTGGTTTCTTTTTTAGCTTAATATTAAGGGAATATTTAAATCTTAAAGGGATATATCATTAAAGGAATAATAACTGTAGATATCAATGAGACAATTTAAATTAGGTGGTTTCTTTTTTAGCTTAATATTAAGGGAATATTTAAATCTTAAAGGGATATATGATTAAAGGAATAATAACTGTAGATATCAATGAGACAATTTAAATTAGACGGTTTCTTTTTTAGCTTGATATCTCTTTCAGAAATATTAAATATAGACACTTTCTTTCTGGTTTGTAATAATTAATCGGAATCCATTTCCATTCACTAATACAGTTACTGTATGAACTTTGTTCAAACAATCGACAGGCAAAATTCTGTCGCGTCTTTAAGAATTTAAGAATGTGTGACACTTAAAATATCCATATGTTAAGAGAGAGTTTATCGGAAGCGGAGATCTGTTTGTTTTAAATATACGTTTCGTGAAGCCGACATTTTCTTTGGAGAAATATTTTCCATGCGGGATATGTCCGAATCCGGTTTCGTTCCGAAAGTAAGTCATTTTCTCCGGTGATACAGTAGGTATTTACTCTTTCTCCCCACTAAGACGAGTTGTGACACAAGGTCAATTTTTATGGTGGAGTCCCGAGCGAGTACACCCGGGATAGGAACAAAAATTGCACGCAACCGTCTGTTGCGCTGGCCTCGGTGTTAGAGTAATTTATTTTAGTTTTTATTAAATTAAGAAAAAACTAACGAAAAATTGATCTTGTTTTATATTTCGCTTTCATCCTGAAAATAGTTTGTGCACACGTGAAATTAGGATAAACAATGAAAAATAAATAACTTACCAAGCATAAAACCAAGAACAATGACCAAAGTAATGGCATTGGTACTAAAAGAAGAACCAAAGACACAGATAGTTTGCAGGAAGCATCCCAGAATCATAATATTGTATATTCCATACCGATTGATAAGCATAGAATCGATGATACCTGCCAGAAATCAAATTGAAAATCATTAATTAAACTGTTAACATAATTTTTGTCTTTTACTAGCAATTTTTATTTCTAATTTGTTTACACTTATACTATGAAAAATGGTAAATATTTCCTTTAAACTTTGCGCTTGCAATAAGAACAATGATATTTCTGAAATTTATCTATTCCCAAAACTGGTGGATGTGAACATTCTCGTTCACGCAAAATACGAACAAAATAACATCTGATTCAAAAGTAGCATTTATTTATTTTAGGATTATACAAGAACAGTCTCGTTCACACATAGTAGGATCAAAATGACATCTGATTCAAAAGTAGCATTTTTTATTCTAGGATTACACATTCTCGTTTACGCAAAAATACGAACAAAATAAAATATGATTAATTAATTCTTATTACATGAGAAAGACCACAAAAAATTTAGAAGTGAGTAGTTTTTCGCACAATTGGAAATTACTTTCACGAATCAGCCCCCAAATATAGTCTCCTATTATGTTTTCGTTATACGATCCTTCCTAGTAAAATTTTGTTACAGTGTTATTTTTCTATTTTCTGGAAAAAAAAACCCCAAAAAACGGCGGAATTCAAAGAAATAAGAGATTACAATATAAAGGGATAAATAAGAAAAAAATTATATCAAAGTTTGCCTTCCATCCTTTTGTGCTAACTATTTTCACGTGTTTATTCCTGTGAATGATTTGATTTTAACGGTTTATCAACCCTTTCTGGGTTCTGTAAAGCCGAAACATATTTCTTTTTTTGCTGGGGAGTGGAGTTGTAAGAACAATTCTTCATTTTTTGGCGAGTAAATGTTACATTAATATTTTGGGGGGAGATGACAATGATTTATCTACATACAAATCCTACTATTTAAGAAGAGATAGATAGTTACCTTTACCAAGGATAATTTGCGCAAAAGTGAATGTTACAAAATCGGTTGGAATTCGAACTTTGCCCTACGGTTTTTCATTTCAGCTCGATATCCATTGCACCATACGCACATAATTAGCTTCGAAAGGACCTTGAAATGTATCTTCACTTTTGATTATTCGCCACACACACACAGACACACACACACACATACACACACACACACAAATACATGTATATATATATATATATATATATATATATATATATATATATATATATATATATATATATATATATAGCTACCACTCATATTCGAAAATGCCTGTCTATTATGACAGCTAGCCAATCCCTTTGCAGATGCCCGCTCTAGCATATTTGTCTTACTTCAACACTCATAGAACCAACCTTTGGTTTGTACTGCAACTATGCTGAGCAGACCATAGTTACAGTTTCTAGGAAAGAACGTGCTATCTAGTCTGCTATATATATATATATATATATATATATATTTATATATATATATATATATATATATGCAGAGAGAGAGAGAGCGAGACAGAGGTGAGTGTGTGCCTGTGTGTCACTGTACGTGTTTTTGTGTGTGTGTGGTGTGTGTCTGTGTGACGATTGTCACGTACATGAAACTCAGGTTTGTACTAAAAAATTCCTTCGAGTTGTGCAATTAATGTAAGATATTATATATATTTCTTAATATATATATATATATATATATAAATTTTGAGTACTGCTTTTCTGTTACACTATAGAGTATTTCTATGTATTTGTATATGATCGCTCGCTCGTATACCTTCTTATACTCACACACACACACACGCACACACACATATATATATATATATATATATATATATATATATATATATATATATATATATATATATTTATGATATTAATTTTGGACATATTTTCCATATACGTTTTTTTGCAAATGTCAATAACTTATAACACTGTCGGGATTACATGCCCAAATATATATAAAATATATATATATATATATATATATATATGGGGGGGATCCACAGACATACTGATTAGTGCTAGACATCCGATAGCTTCAAGTCAGAACTGAAACCCAACTCAGAGATATTTCCTCTGCGCTATCAGCTCCTGGCAGAGAGAGAGTTGAATTTTTACGTATTTATTTTTAGAATACACACACCAGTGACTTAGCGTGCCCAAATCAAAGAAGAGCTTTTGCTCATACATATATGCATATATATATATATATATATATATATATATATATATATATATATATATATATATATATATATATATTCATGAAAGTATAGTGTATTCGAAAATATATTAAGCATGATTATTAAATAAAGAACATAACGACTCATTTAAGTCACTCATTTTCTTTCTCATTTTTAGTCACGAGGGACGCCGGCTTGGTAAAAGTTTAAAAGTTACTCCAAAATTCGCTTGAGGATGAAATGGAACTAATGTCTTTAATTTAATCACAAAATTAAATTCGCAGCTTTTAGCTTCCATTTTTGAAACATGGTTAGAACTGTGTAGCGAAAAAACCATGAGACAATTTTATATATATATATATATATATATATATATATATATATATATATATGGACTCTTCCGTCGGTTTCGACGTATGAGGATCTGACAGTTTAGTTGATTCAGTTATGAAATTTTTTTCGATAATCTTCAGTGGCATTTAAGACCCGCTAGTGATTTACAAAGGAGGACACATATGGAGCAAGAGTGAGAGTCCATTATTCTACAATCAACACCATCACTTGATAAGACACCAGAAGTACTGAAACAAAATGAATATTTTTGTAGTGATTTTATAACATATTTATGTTATAATTTTCGAATAAAGAATTATATTTGCACTACTCCCTATTGAACACTCTTTTAAGAATAGTATTTGTTGGTTATTGGAATTTATTCCGTATACACAAATCCTATTGAGTTATATATATATATATATATATATATATATATATATATATATATATATATATATATATATATATATATATATATGGTGAAGGTGCCAAATCTATTTGCTTATAATCCAAATGAATACAAGTAATATAATAAAATATTAAAACTTATCTACAAAAAGAGCTCCATGTATTTATTATTACAGAGCAAATAATTAATAAAAAATAATTTCAAAAATTACCTCATATGAGGAAATGCCTATTTCGACAGACGAAGATATCAGTTATCTGCCTTATCAATCCCGGTGTGAACTGGTGTGGACCCACATGGAGCCTCTTCTAGAAGTAACATTGCTTGTTCCACATGAAAAGAGGCCCAGAAAACGTGACCTAAAGAAAGTTTGTCTCATACGTATTCCAGGTCACTTAACTAGACTATTGAACTATTTCGTAAACGGTCACCCAACACGTCAACTCAGACCAAATTGATATGACCTTTTAAACTTGATTGCTGAAATGGGAGAATGATTTCTCGACACAAACGAAGAAATCAAAGAAGAACGCCATTATGACCTAACTGTACTGAGTTGGATAACGATATCGATGTTATTAGCGGGATTGTCTTTCCATATATAAAAAAGCATGTAATTTTTGGCGTTTCCTGTTTCATTTGTTTTATGTAGGACGTAGGTAATCTCTCAGGCCATTAGGTATATTTTCTCGTTCTTTCAGGACTTCTGAGAAAAAAAAGTTGCTTTATATTCTTTGTCGAGGATATTTCAATTTCAAGGTAAAACCTTTTCGGGTCCTCATTTTTCGCTTACACTATATATATATATATATATATATATATATATATATATATATATATATATATATATATATAATTACTTGTAGCGACATCCTTTGATGAGGCCCAACATCTAATAAATCGTTTCTCTGCTGCATGTAAAGCATTTGGTCTTACACTTAGCATAAAGAAAACTGAAGTAGTGCACCAACCTTGTCCTACTCCGAAGCAAATGCGTGGTGAGAAACAAAAACCATCAGTCTACAAATTTCCAGACAGACCATTGAGAGTAGACGAAAAACCCCTGAACTCTGTGAAGTCTTTCACCTGTCTTGGTAGCAAAGTCAATTAAAGTGGAACTTTAGATGATGAAATCATGCATCGGATTGCTAAGGCTACCAATGCTTTAGACAAACTTCGCCATCGCTTGTGGAATGAGCGGGGTATTCGACTGGATACGAAAATACGGGTTTACATATCTGTTGTACTTGCCATCCTTTTGTATGGCTCAGTCATGGACTCCATACAGGTACCATATACGCCAGCTAGATGTTTTCCATAAAAGCTGTTTGCGTGCAATCTGTGGAGTTAAGCTTCAAGATAGGACATCTAACATAGACCTGTTTAACAGGTGTAATATTGGAGGAATCGAGATTTTTATCATACAGTCTCAGTTACGGTGGACTGGTCATGTTTTGAGAATGTCTGATGACAGGATACCCAAGATCCTAATGTACAGCCAGTTAGATCAAGGCTATAGGAATGTAGGACACCCATGGCTAAGATACAAAGACAAGCTGAAAAGCAAACTGTCAGCAGTTAATATACCACATAACACACTTGAGCGCTTAGCTTTGGAGCAAGTAGAATGGAGATCAACGTGTTTTAGTGGACTCAGCAGTTTTCAATCTGCTTTTCTGAATCATCTTTAAGAAGCGAGAGCAAGATCTAAAAAGTCAACCAATCTAACAGTGATTTCATCTCACAATCCTCACACTTGCTCCATATGTGGCCTCCTTTGTAAATCACTAGCGGGTCTTAAATTCCACTTAAGATTAGCGCATAAACTTTCATAACTGAATCAATAAGCTGGCAGATCCTCATACGTCGAAACCGACAAGAGAGTCCATTATTATTATTATATAATTATTTATTTAAAAATATGATTCCATCGCTACATAAGAGTTCTCATGTTTCAAAACAAGAGCCGAAAACATCAATATAATTATTTGAATTAAATTGAATTATTTCATTATTAAAATTAAAATTACTATGGTAACGGCTAGAGCAATTATTTATATTTATTTATTTATATTTATTTATTCCGCTTTGAATTTAGACACCCCAACCTTACCCTGACTTGACCTCTTTGAATGTAACTGAGATATTGATACAAATTATTAACGCCACTTTTTTTTAAATAATTGCTCTAGCCGTTACCATAGTAATTTTAATTTTAATAATGAATATGCTTATAAAAACGCGTAAATTTCAAGAATTAGTTATTCCCCAAAAATTTCGCTTGAAGATGGAACAGAGCTTGGCACTTTAATTCAATTTAATTCAAATAATTATATTGAAGTTTTCGGCTCTTGTTTTGAAACATGAGAACTCTTATGTAACGATGGAATCATATTTTTGAATAAATAATAATATTTACGCTCTACTTTGTATCGAGCACTGTTTTTTAAAAATAATAACAACAATACTAAAGAACTTTGGATTATTTACCTAACGAGTTCTTTCCTATTTTCTATATTTTTGCACACACACACACAACACACACACACACATATATATATATATATATATATATATATATATATATATATGTATATATATATATATATATATATATATATATATATATATATATATGTAGTGTAAGACATCCGATTGCCTCAAGCCAAAGCTGAAACGTTTTGTCTGAAGAACCTCATCCACTTGCCATGGATTCTGTTACATGATTCCATTAGTTCAGGAGCCCCACAGACATGTTTACACCATAACCCCCTCTCACATGAAAAAATTTCTCACCTCCCACTTATACCGGAAATATTGAATATTTTTTGTCGTGTAACCTTTTGAATATTCAAAATCCTATATCGGTAAAGAGTTTCCCACAGTAAAATAGGGACACAGGTTCGATTTCTGCTGAAGAAAGCAATTTTTTTACTCGGATTTCTAGATTGCGTAAGCTGATAGACGTAGTACACACTTTATATTAAATAAAAATAGGGAGCCTATTTCAAGTAAAGAAGTGCCAACTGCAATGACGTTTGAGGCAATATATGTATATATATATATATATATATATATATATATATATATATATATATATATGTATGTATGTATATGTATGTGAGTATACTGCTAAAAACGATAGACGTTTTATGCCTATTAAATTTACTGATATTTTTTCTAATGTAACATGAGACTCGCAAATGTTGTTGTTGTGAATTCAGACATTAGAAAGAATTAGTTTAAGTAGGCAGCAATTGTCTATTTAAAGATGTTTTACGGTAAATTATAGATAATATATACCTATTATGTTTGACCATCTGTTTTTTTCTAAATTATGAATGATATCTGTCTATATTTCTGAGATGAGCTATTATGTACACTCTCCTGAGCCGACAACGTTTCGACCATTGTACGCTCCGGCCTTCTTCAGGTGGTTGGAATGTCGAACTGAACCCTTTATTTCGCTCACTGGGGTAGACTGTTCTAGTTCCACGTGCCATGTCTAATGGATATCATTTACCTCGTGTTAATGTACATGGCACAGTGGATAAAGGCGTTAGTTAGACCAGCTATCTACCTAAGTCTATTTATCTCTATCTCAATCTTCTCATATCTATCTAGATAACTAACGCCTTTATCCAGTGTGACATGTGTCGACACATGGCATAGTGAATAAAGGCGTTAGTTAGATCCAGTGAACGGGCCCAAAGAGTGTGAGTTCAATACCTGTTTAAGGCAGTGGAGAACGTGGAGAGGTGAATTAACAGGAGATAACTGATAACTGGCATCCATTAGACATGGCATATAGAACTAGAACAGTCTATCCCAGTGAGCGAAATAAAGGGTTCAATTCGATAGTCCAACCACCTGAAGAAGGCCGGAGCGTACAACGGCGGAAATGTTGTAATAAATATGTCGAGAAAGATGAGGACAATAGTCCGAATAATATAAATAGTATAGTAAGATCTATCTTGAAAAATCACTGCTATTCTCAAAATGCCGTTGATGCAACATTCACTCCCAAGAAAATAATTATTCTTAGGACCCCAAAATAGAATTCAGCTTTAAATAAATCTTAAAGGAATAATGAATCATTATAGACAAACCAATCAATCATTCATTGAGAATCCTTTTCCAAATCATTTCCAATCTCAAGAATAAAGTTTTTTGCTTCTTCTTTGCAGGAGAAATCTAAACAATCATAGCTGAAAAAAATACAAGCTGATTACCAAAACGAAATTATCAGTTAAAAAGTTTTATAAAACAAGTTTTATTGATTTAAAGGTGTTAACTTTCCCGAAGAGATGATCAACACTTTGAGAAGGCTTCTCACAGAGAACGACTTTCGAAAGAGACCCTTTTTTTAAAACGTTGTGTTTAATCGTCCTTTGCTGAATGCCCTAAATTGAAAATTCAAGTTTTTTTTACAATGGAAATACAGGAAAGAAAAAGCAAGGAATTCTCCGAGAACTTACCGATTCCACTCATCAAAGCATAGTTCAAATTTGGGACGAATAAAATTAGGGATTTTGAATTTGGAAATATTTTTAACCATTCCACTGTCAACACAGACAGGGAACCCACATTTCCGTAAGTGATAAGAGTAATTAAAAACAGCGACACGGCCATCAGGTAGTCTCTAATCGATAATTTGGTAGTATCAGAGATTTTAGAAGCATCGAACGGTTTATCTTTGTCGGAAGGAATTCGGCTTTGGAAGAAAAAAATACACATTAACAAATAAGGCCATCATCAGATAGATAGATAGATAGATAGATAGATAGATAGATAGATAGATAGATAGATAGAAATGAACATAGATAGATAGATAGATAGATAGATAGATAGATAGATAGATAGAAATGAACACTGATAGATAGATAGATAGATAGATAGATAGATAGATAGATAGATAGATAGATAGATAGAAGGAAATAAACACATTTCGATAGATAGGTAGATAGATATGAGCAGATTCAGATAGATATGAATAAACTTAGATAGATAGATAGATAGATAGATAGATAGATAGAAATGAACACATTTAGATAGATAGATATGAACACATATAGATATAAATGAACACAAACAAATAAACAGATTTCGATAGATAGATAGATAGATAGATAGATAGATAGATAGATAGATTGTACTGTATAGAAAGGGTTTTCTAATACTTACATCTTGTCTTGCCCTCTTTGTCCTGCTGAAACAGATTCGTTCTTTGCTTCGCACGATTCAGTACGTTGTGTGTTAAAAGGACAACCAGTCACGGGTTCTTCTAAAGGCCCGATCACCATCAATGAAATGTTACCCACTTTTTCATTCTTTCCCTGCTGACAATCGGATAACCTGTCTGTCCGATGAAGGCCGACGTCATGGGACACATTCTCATCGGCGCTACCATCAACAAAACTAGGATTTACAAACCCCTCCCTAACAGAAACAATATAAACAGATCCATCTTTTACTTGTCCTAAATCAATAGACCCTGATTTGACATGGAAGTCGCTTCTATCTGTGGATAGGTTACTAACAATAGAAGCTTTCCTGCTAATTCTAATCGAAGTCTTGGACGATATACTGTCACCAACAAAGGTTGTAGCCATAATTCTGTAGTCGGTTGAAGACTTTTACCTTTGTTGTTACCCTGGGTTGTTTTCTTAAACAAAAAAACAACTTCTTATGTTCATTGCATATTGAGTCTTAATATTAAGTTTCGCTTTGTCACTAAAAGAAATTTATTTATAAAAAAAACACAAACGTGCCGTATTAAACGTTGCTTAACCTTATTTAAAAGAATAATTTACAATCAACTCTCTCAAATATCTGAATCATATCATCGCTGTGATGTCAATAAAACGTGATGTGATTTTTAAAAATCCTCACAAAACCTGAAAGTCTTTATTTATTTATTATTAAGCATGTTTTATTTATCCAAAGATACTCATATCCTATTACCCATCACCCATATATATATATATATATATATATATATATATATATATATATATAATATATATCTGTAATTTATTTAATCAGACATGCCTAAAATGGACTTATTTTGAGGTAAAAAATTAATCAACTCCAAAATGGATTAATCAACTTCAAAATGGATCAATCAACTTCAAAATGGAGTAATCAACTTCAAAATTGATTAATCAACTTCAAAATGGAAAACAACTTCAAAATGAGAAATAATCAACTTCAAATTGGATTAATCAACTTCAAATTGAGAATTAATATAATACTAATAAATTTAATATTTATTCTTTTATTTTTCCTTAAAAGGGATATAAAAAAATATAAACGTTCCTAAGAAATTTATTTAAAAGATTACATCATCTAAGTTAATTACAGAGGTAAGTAATCTCTGTATTCCAGATACGAAGTTAGTGCAAGTATCAGGGGAAATATTATTAATCGCTTCGGAGATCATCGCTTCTATCAAGTCATCCCATAATTTCTGTCCGAATTTTAACTTTTTGTTAAAGTGAACGAAATTTAAAGAGTATTTTATAATGTCTAATTTTATTTCAGAGAACAATAAAATTAAATTTTGTTTGATTAAAACCCTGCTAACATGGAAGTACCCAAGAATCATTTGAGGCACATAATGCTTTATGAGTTCAAGAAAAGAAACTCAGCAGCCGAAGCGGCTAGAAACATTCACTCAGTTTATGGAGAGGAATGTGTGAATGAAAGAACTTGCAGAAGATGGTTTGCAAAATTCAGAGGTGGAGATTTCACCCTTGAAGATGAAGATCGAACCGGATGTCCAGTTGAGTTTGATGAAAAGCTTCTTGAAGCAGCCGTTGAAGAAAATCCTCCTTTATCAGTTGAGGAATTGGCAGTGGTTCTCAGTTCAAACCATACAACTGTTCATCGTCATCTTCAACAATTTGGAAAAGTTCCTAAACTTGGAAAATGGGTGCCTCATGAATTGTCTGAAAACAACCTCAAATCCCGAGTTGACATCTGCTCTTCTCTCCATTGTCGCCAACTTGTTTCACCTTTTTTGGATAGACTTGTGACTGGTGACGAAAAATGGATCTTTTATCGAAATGTTAAGCGTCGTAGACAGTGGCTTGGTAAAGGGGAAGGACCCCAGCCACAGCCGAGAAGGGAACTTCATGGGCAAAAGGTTCATCTTTCCATCTGGTAGGATCGCCAAGGAATAATCCACTCTTACCACCTAATGCAACAATTAATGCTCAAATATACTGTCAGCAATTAGAGCGTTTGCACCAAGCTTTGAGGAAAAAAATGACCTGCTCTAGTGAATCGAAAAGAGGTGATGTTTCATCAGGACAATGCGCGACCCCACACAGCAAGAATCATGTCACAAAAGAACTTGGTTGGGAGAAAATTCCTCATCCACCTTATTCTCCCGGTCTTGCTCCTTCAGACTACCATTTGTTTCGTAGCTTACAGAATCATTTGAAAGAAACAGCCTTTGTAACACAGGAAGAGGTTAAAACTGACATTTGTGAGTTCTTCGAATCAAAGCCAAAAGAATTGTACAGTAATGGAGTTAGTAAGCTTGTTAATAGATGGAAGGAAGTCATAGATAATCAGGGAAAATACATTGTTGATTGAATCTGTAATTAAATGTAACATTTGGTCACTTGTTTTCTTTATTCAAAATTTGGACAAAACTTATGGGATGACTTGATAACTTGCTGAGGCTGAATTCTTTAGTAGTTAAAGATCCCTGGCCATCACCTCTTAAAATCCCAACAATTGAGTCTGTCTTCTTTTTATGTCAGCTTTAATGACTGACCAAACGTTTTCAATGGGATTTAACATCGGACTATAGGGGGCAAGTCTGAAAATTTGGTGTTGCCTAAATTCATCCTCTTCCACAACTTCTTCAATTGAAGTATGGCAAGGAGCATTATCAATAACTAAGACAACTCCCCTTTCATAAATTTCATTTGCTTTTCTAAGGCACTACTTGGTCCATTCTTTCGCATCTTCTTTTTTGAAAAAACCTCTTTTAATTTTATGAATTAATCCATTATTATTAATACATCCAATAACATGGATGTTATTTCCGGCCGCGACTGTAGTGCACCTCATGCCTTTTTTAGAGCGACCTTCTCTTCTTGAAATATGGAGATTAAAATTGGTTTCATCCATATAAAGACTTGGCACACTTTGGGATTGAAATTCTAATAAAGCTGCTGCATAATCCTTACGTTTCGCCTTATTGACATTATTATTGGCAGCTTCTGGTTCATAATGAACCGCTTTTAAAATAAAGGTCATGGAGTCCAAGTGCTTTCTTATGCATTCTTTTGTCACACGAACCTCATACTTTTCGACCAACTTATTTACAATGTCTTAAAGAATGACGCTAGGAGAGTTTTCAATTAATTCGGACATAAAATTCTTATGCTCTTGCGTAATTTTATATTTTCTTACTTCTCCCTTAGAATACGATGTGATCCTCATTTATAAAACTGTTGTCGGTTGTTTCCACTTTATATTTTTTTTAAAATACCAGTAGTTTCGAATAATCCTTTATTCATCCTCAGGCATATTTTTTTTTCCTTTTAAAATTAAAACTTGGTACGTACAGCCTATCAACATCTGGTTTCTGGTGGTGCGTGCTCATTTGGGTAAGCATTTTTATGATCTTGGCGTCCAATCATTTAATGTCATTCAACATCCATTTTTTAATGTTGAATCTGTATGTTACTACGGGTATAGCTAAGGTTTTGGTGGCCTTGAATTTTATCCCCCCCCCACCATTAAGTTTACTTTCTAGTATCAAACGCGCTCTCATATAATATTCTTTTCGGATCTTTTTCTTCATCATTGAATATTGTATTCCGTCTCCTTTATTAATTCTTAAGTATTTTTATATACCATCATGGTCTTGTTCCTTAACCCTATTTTAAGAAAAAAAAACCTAAGATCCCACACATTTTACATAGATAAAACCCTTCGCTAGGTGTGGGCTGTATTTGTACTTCTAGTGCTTAAAACTTATTATCCACCACTTCACTCCTCTCCGGCTGTCCATCGGGAATCATGTCCCTCCGAAGAAGCCCGAAGTCGCCGGACACATTTTTCTCGGTGCTATCTTCAACATATCCAGCGTTCACAGACCCATCCCCAACAGAAATTATCCGGGAATATCTTCTATTCTTTTTTCCCAAATCAAAAGAACCTGATTTCATAGAACCCACATCGAATGGTCCCTTATCCGTGGTTAGGCTGTTAACAAACGACGCTTTCCTGTTACTCATAACTGAAGATTTTCTAGATATACTGTCAAGAAAGTTTACTGCTGCCATGATTATGTCGTCTATATTTTTATACAACACTGTCTACTCTTTTACACAAAAAGCTAACTTATCTATCCTTAATCATTATGCAAGCTAAATGTATATTTAGCCTGATTCTTAAGTGTCAACATGAGATAAACGTACTTTTTCTTCATTCGAAACTGAACGTGTCCTTTTAAAAGTTGGTTAACGGTATGTGGAGAATAGATTATAAAAAATTCAAATATCTGGATCTTATTTCAACTTTTTTCACCGTCTTCAGTACGTTGATTGGTAAAAGGCAATCCTTTCCTTTGTTCTTCCAAAGGATTGATGACCATTAGCGAAGAGTTCTCCGCCTTTTCATTCCTTCCCGGTTGTCCACCGAGGAAAGGCCGCTGTCACTTGACACATTCTCATCGGCGTTACCTTCAACAAATCCATGATTCACAGTCCCATCTCCAACAGAAACAATAAAGACAGATTCTTCTTTCAAATGTCCCAAATCAAAAAACCCTGATTCCACATGAAAAACGCCATCATCTGAGGCTAGGCTCCTAACAATCGTAGCTTTCCTGCTAATTCTAATCAAAGCCTTATTGGTTACACTGTCAACAAGAATCGCTGTAGCCATCACTATGTCGTGGGTGGCGGGCGTCTTTTATACTTGATGCTACCCTTGATGATGTATTCTTTCTTCCTTAAAGCCAACATTAATCCTCGATTATTATGCGAACTAAATATGACGTTCTGTTATATGCCATGCGTGATACACGCTTAGGTGATCATGTATCTTTCGATACATGTCTGGCGAGGCAGATTTTTTCCCGCAGTAGGTTGGCATTTCTTTCTGTGGTAGACCAGTTGCCATCCAAAGGTACAGAACCTGGTCTGTTCTGCTATTTATCCATAGCTGGGTGGGGGAGAAGAAGATTCATACCTTTCTTAAGGGTATTAGCATTTTTATGGATCTGACTGGAATTCGAACTCGGCTCTCCGATTCCTCAATCCGAGTCCCTATCCATTACTTCACCGGGTCATCTTTTTAAAAGTTCGTTAAATATATGGAGAGAATAAGTTATTAAAAAATTCAAATATCTGGATTTTATCACTAGAGAAATTTAAATAAAACGTGACGTGATTTTCAAGATGATAAAATATGAAATGAATATTTTTGAATATTCAGATCTTTTCTAATACATTGATTATTCATTACTGTGTATGATTTATCTACAGGCATTTACGTGTTATCTCCGTCTATGTCGATACGAGACTATATCAAATAGTCCGCAGCCTTACACGTAGATTTTAGTCAAATTTTGATCTGACTTTAATGTTCGCAGTTCAGCGCGTTAAGTAAAAGGATAATTTTTTATGATAAAAGTAAATGTTTTATGCAAAATATATTCTTTTTACATCTTTAAAGTGTAACGTTCAAATTTGTCTATGTTGAAACTGTCTATATCAACACTGTCTATATCAACACTGTCTATATCGACACTATGTTGACACTGTCTATATTGACACTGTCTATACCGGCACTGTCTATGTCGACACTGTGTATATCAACACTGTCTATGTTGACACTGTCTATATCGGCACAGTATATATTGACACTATCTATACCGATACTATGTTGACACTATCTATCTTGACACTGTGTATATCGACACTGTCTATATTGACACTATGTTGACACTGTCTATATTGACACTGTCTATACCGACACTGTCTATGTTGACACGATGTATGTCAACATTGTCTATAGCGACACTGTCTATACGACACTGTCTATACGACACTGTCTATATTGTCACAGCCTATGTTGACACTGTCTATACTGACACTGTCTATATCAACACTGTCTATTTGACACTGCCTATATCAACACTGTCTATGTTGACTCTGTCTATATCAACACTGTGTTGACACTGTCTACACTGCGTGCCAAATTATTATCGAGATAATTTTTTTCTAATATTTCAAAAACCGTCTGATCAATTCACTCAAAATTTTCACACAGTGTTGGCAACTCTGACCTGCGCAATCACGGAAATTTTCGTACTGATCTGTGCAATGTAAACAAACTGGCGCCATATTTGCTATCAGCACGGCGATTTGAGCGTGCCATATTATGAGAAAGGTTTAGTAAAATTCCCAGAATTGAGCAAACGAAACGTTTATTAATGTTTCACGTGAATGTGTATGATCAAAAGAAGCTAATAAATGAGATAATCAAGCAAATAATAACAACTACAAACAAAGGCACAGTTTTAAACAAATCAATAGGGAATGTGCTTTCCCTATTTTGAAATTACTTGAAGAAGTCGACGATCCATAGAATTTGTTAATTGTAGGATGCAAAGGTGTCCTAAAACGGAAGGAAATGCGTGCTTTCGCGGCATATATCGGAAGAGGCGTGGCCACACAAAGTTACGTCGGCACATAGCCGGAAGAAGCGTGGCTACAAGAAGTTGCACAGGCAACTTACCGGAAGAAGGTGTAGTCACATATATTTGGGTGGGTGTCCAAATGTTATAAAAACGGTCCAACTCTTGGCCTGAGCGAGAGAGAGAGAGAGAAAGAGAGAGATAAAAAGTTCTTCTGTTTGAGTGATCAGAGGCGACGTTGCAAACGGTACAGATGCAGTTGCTCCTCTTGCGGTACTATGAGTTATACGACCCATGACGTGTGCTGATACGTGGATCTTCTTCGTGGTCAGGTGTACGAGCGGATCTCGACCTTCCTTGATCCATAGTTTGTGGTGCCATGGATCCTGTATTAGTAACGCGACGATAAAAAGCTGTAAATGTTGGATAACTCGTCTGTCTTCGGTCTGGAAACGAAACCTGATACAGCCGTGCAACCTCGAGTCCACTGCCATTAACATTTGCATGACCGAATATAAAAATCATAGCTGCCTGCTCACTAATGATATGAATATTCTGCCATTGTGAAACGGAACACTTCTCAGTTAACTCACTACTACACAGGTTAAACTTTGAAGACATACTAGACACAAAAGTAAACGAATAACAAATGTAACCTAGTCTAGACAACACAGTGCCAGCTACCGTTATATTTTTTTTAACTTAATAATTCAAAAACGACGCATTTGTGGTCGTATGTTTATATAGACTTTTTCCTGGTTTTTGGTGTGAGGAACGAGTCCCCAAAATCTGTAAAAGTATCTTCCATACACCGTATATATATATATATATATATATATATATATATATAGAGAGAGAGAGAGAGAGAGAGAGAAGGTAAAAGATCCAATGGTATATAATCCAAGTGGGTCCTAATAATATAAAATATTAAAACTGATCCACAAACAGAGCTCAATGTATTTATTATAACAGAGCAAATAAATTACACAACAGAGAAATTCCAAATTACCTCATGGTTAAAGTCTATTACAGCTGACGCCGAGCACGTTCGCCTTGTTCAACCGAGACAGATGCGTCCATCTGCCTGGGTTGAACAAAAGTCCATCTGTCTGGGTTGAACAAGAGTCCATCTATCTGGGTTGAGCAAGAGGCCATCTGTCTGGGTTGAACAAGAGTCCATATGTCCGGGTTGAATAAGCGTCCATCTGCCTGGGTCGAACAAGAGTCCATCTGTCTGGGTTGAACAAGACTGTCGCACTAGGCGTCAGCTGAAGTAGACTATACCCATGAGGTAATTTTGGATTTCTCTGTTGCATTATATATATATATATATATATATATATATATATGTGGAGAGAGAGAGAGAGAGAGAAGGAGATACAAAAAGGGAGAAAGAAAGATTTTGATCATTTCATCCCAAAAAAGGCTATAAAGAAAGTAAGACATGTTATTACTGAGTGTGAAGGAAACAGAGAAAAACATTACTGAGAACAATCAAAATATAACAGGATTCACGAACAGTGAAGATGACGATTAAAGGTATTTTATTTTTGAAATATCGTAGTTGATCTGAAAGCAAGCGGCTGGAAGAGAATTTCATATGTGAAGAATAAAAGAGAAGAAACTTTCGAATAGACTTTGCGGTTCCATTTTGCAATTTCAGCTGTAAGATGATAAGACCTAGCAGCCAATCTAGTAACGGGTTTAGAATCATCAAATCGCGGGATGAAAATGGCAAGCTGATCAGAACAATTGCCATGAAAATATTTATAAAAAGGGTAGAGAGAACCTACTTTACAGCGACGGGAAAATGATTGGCGCCAAGATGCCAGGTCAGGACCTATAACATTGAAGATTTCCTATATATATATATATATATATAAGAAGCACCGAACTAGATATGGCGACAGTATTCAATGCCCAGACGAATAGCATGCTTATAAAGGTTCAAGACCGATTCGAGTGGACCAACTTCCCCTCTTGACTCTGGTGGTTTGGAATTAGAATTAAAGGTTCATGCGAAAACCTCGAATAGAATTGGCGCATTGGAAGAGTTGAAAAAGTTAAACAAGAAAACGTTAAAGTGATAATCAGAAAATAAAATATGAAACGAGGGAAAAAATGAAATTTATTTTTCTTTCAAATAAACAGAAACGCACATAATTGTTATAAGTCCCTGAAAAAGACAGGAATGTAGAATAATTTGAAGTGAATAATTTTGTTTTTGAAAATCTGACTCTGTTGGTATTTGAAGGTCATTGTCGTCCGAGGACCGAATTTAAGTAAAACCAAAAATATAAACAATGGAATTGGGTCGGATTTGGAAATCGACAAAGAAAAGAAATAGCCGATTTCAAATAATTTTTAAACACACAAGTTTGCTAACGAAAAAATAATTATTGCTTTGATAAAACGGACGATTGTCGAGAAATGGGGAAACAAAGTTAAATTTTTTGAAATACCGGACGGCTTTGTTTACGTCTTCAAGGTTGAAGAAAATAATTAATTGAGGAATACATAATGAGTTTGGTGGGTAGCGAGAGATGGGCGAGATTCATATAAACTGAGCGATCGGTTGAAGACGGCAGTAGGATGTCGTTGGAGAAGGACGAGACAAATCAACAGCGAACGAGGGAGCTGTTGAACCCCACGAGACCTTCCATGGAAGTTGCTCGACCTAACATTTCGAGTGAATGTCTAACCTGCTGCAGGTTTTAGAAGCAAGAGATACAGTGTTACGATAGAGTCGAACGGAAAGGGTTAATTTTGTTTTATCAACGATTATATAAACCAACTGAAAATTAACGCAGCAGCCTTCTTCGTTATTCGTTATGATATTTGTGTTTTCACCGGCGGAAGTTTTCTTGTCCTTTTTCATAGCACGGTTCCGCCAACTAGATTCAGCGCCTAAGTGCGGACGAATGTTCGATCTTCACTGCACTGTAATCAAAGAACACAACGTGGGCAGATAGGATGAATGAAATAAACGGTCAACAGATTAGTTAACCGGTCCCAGTACTAAACAGCGTGGGAACAAGCTAGGATAGAGCCGAACCGGCCGTGTTTTATTTGATGCCATGACCGGCCGTGTTATATAGAAGGCGCCAAGTAAAAAATAAATACATTCAGAAAGACGTAAGGCAATCATTGAAAACAGGTGACGACTGATGTGGCTGAAAAATTCGCCAATCCCCACATCGGATGTTCTTCTTTGAAAAGTACGATAACTTGACACTCAAAATCAATTCAAAAGATCGAGCAGCAATTATTCAATCATAAAAGAACCAATCAGAATTAAGTAATTACGCGATAGTCGAACGATTATTCAATGTCATGGATAGTCAAGAGATTTATTCAAGTTTATCCAAGGTTAATTATTTCAGAAAGATAAAACAATGATAATAAATCATTCGCTTTTTAATAGGCATCATGTAGATAAAATATATCTGTAAAAAGAGAATATAAATAAAAACAACAGGAAAACATTTTGTCTTTTGATGGACTTTATCAAGTTAAGATTTTAACAATGTAAGGATTTTATTTTGCATATGTATCTATAAAAAATATTGTTTGGTTTCCAAAATGAAATTACATTAAATTGCATCATATCGCATTCTTCATAGTTTACCTTGACTTTCCCAATTAGTCGTAACAATATTTTTGTGCGTTTTTAAATAATAAAAAATTGAAAATCTAACTATATATTTACTGCTATTTATAAATACATTTACCTTGATAAATTACGAAAATAAGTTTATATATATATATATATATATATATATATATATATATATATATATATATATATATATATATATATATATAAAGAAAGGTAATGGATTATTATTCATTAATCATCTGATAGATTTTTATTACAGAAACGTTATCCTGCCGGAGATCACATATTTTTCTCTAATAACATTTTTCAAACATTGAGGCCAGTAGGCGGAACAGACAGTATCGGCATAGACTATGTCAACATAAACAGTGTCAACATAGACAGTGTCGATATAGACAGTGTTTATATAGATAGTGTTGGCATAGACAGTGTCAATATAGACTGTGTTGATATAGAGAATGTCGATATAGATAATGTCAACATATTGTCGGTATAGCCAGTCTCGGTATAGACAGTATCGATATAGAAATTCTCGGTATAGACAGTGTCGATAAACGCAGTGTCAACAGTGTCGATTTAGACAGTGTTAATATAGTGTCGATATAGACAGTGTCAAGATAGATAGTGTTGATATAGATAGTGTGGACAAAGACAAAGTATCAATATAGACAGTGTCGAAATACACATATTGTTAATATAAATACAGTCAGTATAGACATTGTTGACATACACTGCGTGCCAAATTATTATCAAGATAACTTTTTTTCTAATATTTCAAAAACCGTGCAATAAATTCACACAAACTTTTCACACAATGTTGGCAACACTGACCTGCGCAATCACGGAAATTTTCGTACTGATCTGCGCAATGTAAACAAACTGGCGCCATATTTGTTATCAGCACGGTTATTTGAGCGTGCCAAATTATGAGAAAGGTTTAGTAAAATTCCCAGAATTGAGCAAACGAAACGTTTATTAATGTTACACCATATCTATATCGACATTCTTTTTGCGTCATGTTTATTTTAGCCATTTCCTATTTATGCTAACACCCATTCCGATTTACACCCACTCTCTCATTCAGCAGAGGTCAAAGGTCTTCCTCAACCGATAACCAACACCTCTTCGTCAAGTTCACCGTTATTTTATCCAACAAAGTATGCAACCGTTGCTCTCTACACGCCCTTACAAAATCGCTATTCGATAATCCTCTACACAAAGGACCAAATACTGCAGTTTGAAGTCAATTAAATTATTTAGAATTCTGCAATGCAGACAAAATATGTTTCCCGTATAGCAAAAATAAATAATGTGAATGCAAGAAAGAATACGATTCAGAACCAGAGCAGTCCAACAAGAACCCACAAAAATAGCCAACTGAAAAAAGCAAGTAACAAGACTATTAAGTATGCTTATTTAAATGGTTTATTCACTGATACACAAAAAATATTGTAGAGAATATATATTAGGTCTTGCGAGCTTACAGTAGGAAGGCTGATGGGACTTAATATAAATAGAATGTGATTATATACAATACATTTTATCTTCTGATGATTTCCTGGGAGTTCTTATTTACGTTTTTTTTTAATTCTGGAAATTCCAACAATAGCACCCAAACACAAAATGGCCTTGTTTAAAAGGTTTATTCTCCGATGTACAAAATTTGCAGGGATTTCTATTAGAAACTAGGTAATCCCTAATAACGTAAGACAATCATGATTACACCATTCAAAAGGCAAATAAATAGACAGGCAGCAACACCCTCAACAGAGGATATAAAATGCTTAGAGAGACCGTTTTTTGGTGGGAGGGTTGTGTTCACGAAGGCCTATGTTTGCCAATGTTTCTTCGGTTTCTTTAGATGTAAAGCCTTGACAAAATGCAGGATATCTCAATACCAGCAATTACAAAATAGGATCAAATCAAAAGATCCAGAAATGCCGCTACCAAAAGAATGAGAAACCATTCTTAGATTCCTAAAGTGAATATTTTGCGTGACCAATATTGAACAAGAATTGTGATCAGCAGACAAAGGTTAGAGGCAATGATCAATGCGCCGTAAATACAGAAGATTTCTTGATAGGAATCCGTATAATCAACCAGTACACCTGAAAATAAATTGGGAGAAATCAGTTTAAGGATTTTCAATTTGTATACAAATAAACAGATATACGAATCAAAGAAATATATATATATATATATATATATATATATATATATATATATATATATATATATATATATATATATACAGGGTGCAATGGGTAAATTGTCACTATTGTATATTTTATTTTCGCTTATGTTTGTTCTTGTTTTTTGTCGACAGCACAGTATATTATGGTCAGTTGGGCACTGTTTGTGAGAAAAAGAGCACCGTGACGTAATTCACTCTGCCAGAAATTTAGAAACGGCATGCTCTACTACTTGGCAGTCTCACCGGAAGCTCCAATACGAACATTTCAGGGTGTTTGAGTGTCAACCAGAGGACAATGCTGAGGATTCAGAAAAAGTTGAATGAGTTTAATGCTGATTACGAAGGCACGACAACTCGGAAAACTCACTCTGATCATTCTGGTAAAAAGAAAGAACACTCGAATTTGTTGGTGAGGGCCTCATACTCAACACGGAAGCCTACAACAAGTGACTTCAGGAGGTAGTGCTGCCCTGAGTTCAGAGGTTGGCCACTGGAAGACTTTATATCTGACAATAGGATACTGTACCATGCCACACAAGAAGGGGAATCCAGTCATGGCTGTCAGATAATTTCTGCCACCGCATCACCACTTATATCTTGACAACTAACTCCCCAGACTGCAACCCTCTTGATTATTATTTGTGGGACGCAGTTAAACGATAGACCAACAAAACTCCTTGTAACACCAAAGATGAACTGAAGGCAAGGATTATGGCAGTATTAATCAACTTTAACAAGGAGACCGTCCAGAAGAGTTGCAGGAGATTCTGAAGTCGTCTGGGAGGCCGTGGTTGAAGCCAATGGCGATTTTATTGAATAGATTTACTCTTTAGTTTTCAAGATATTTTTTGTGTAATTTTGGTAATTATATCTGTTAAAATGAGATATCGGTGTTATTTTCATTTGATGCGTCATTTAGAGAACAATTTATCCATCGCACCCTTTATATCGGAAGTATAAAAAACCCAGCCGATTAGCGGTGGACGGAAGGTAACACCTAGAAATCAATGTTCATGTTGTTCGAAACTCACCAACGGATACAATATTGTGCCCTCCTGATCAACAAAACCAAGCAGGTGCTTTGAGAAATGCAATAAGTATCAGGAGAGTTCGACTGACACACACACACACACACTCACCCCCACAAACACACTCACCCCCACAAACACACTCACACACACACACACACTGACTCTCTCTCTCTCTCTCTCTCTCTCTCTCTCTCTCTCTCTCTGTGTTTATAAATTGTATTATATTATTATACGACTGTTGATCAGAGCGGCCGCTCAAGACGCTACGCAAGAATTAGGGTTCCTAACTACCAGACGGAAACAGTAACCAGAAAATTGTCAACTGTGTACCTTCAGAATTAAGAGTCATTGCCACAGACTGCACACATCACGAGAGAAACACGGCAGCCTCCAGTACAGAGGCCAGAGAGATAGAAAGGGAGAGTTCCGGGAACCTCTTTCTAAACAAGAAACAAGGTATGAGCCCAAGAGAAGAGAGAGGAGGCCCACCTCTTGCCCAAGAGAAGAGAAAGGAGGCCCACCTACTCCTATTTTTGTGTAATTTTGGGAAATATATCTGTTAAAATGAGATGTCAGTGTTATTTTCATTTTTTGCGTAATTTAGAGGAAAATTTATCCATCGCACCCTTTATATCGGAAGTATTAAAAACCCAGCCGTCGGAATATAACATCTAGCAATCAATGCCCGTGTTGCTCGATAGTCACCAACGAATACAATATTGTGCCCCTCTGATCAACAAAACCAAGCAGGTGCGTTGAGAAATGCAATAAGTATCAGGAGAGTTCCCCTCTCTCTCTCTCTCTCTCTCTCTCTCTCTCTATCTCTCTCTCTCTCTTTCTCTCTCTCTCTCTCTCTCTCTCTCTCTCTCTCTTTCTCAGTTGCAAGTTACGCTAACTAAAACCAGGCCACAATTTTCGAAAACATGTCCTTCCTGTCCATCTGCTCCTTGGGTCCTTGCAAGTTACCTCAGACGCGACACATTGTACCAGAATAATAAACTCATTAAATCTATAGGTTCACTGATTATTATTTGTCTTATCCGCTAGATTGACGCCCACTGGGTAGGTATTTACTCAGTCTCCCTACTAAAACGAGTTATGACACAAGGTCTTTTTTTAAGGAGGGGCGTCGAGCGCGTACACTGGGAATTTGTCCGCAAATACCCCCGTAACCGTCGGTTGAGCTGGCTTCAGTGGTAGCTCCGATCCCTCTCTCTGGTGCAATGAGAGGGCGTGGTATAATTTTCCTCAGTTGCGATCACCCCTGAATGCACTCTGCCCAATGGCAGAGACGCAACTAAGAGATAATAAATAGATGTGTTACAAACCACTCAAGAGAGACTTTTACACACTGTGAGCTTTAGCATTCCCATCAAGAGAGACTTTTACACACTGTGAGCTTTAGCATTCCCATCAAGAGAGACTTTTACACACTGTGGGCTTTAGCATTCCCATCCAATGTCTGTGAATACAGACACAGGCTGACTGCAAATGATATTATCAGATAGTTCAAGTCAAATGTTTGCCACATTATTTTTATACCGTATCTAAGTAAAGATTACTAGATAACTCCAGTAGCACACTGTTATTTCTTAAGTTATCGGTCAGTTCGAGATTCACTGTGTGCGTCTCGTTTTTTTTTTTATGACTAAATCTCTTTATTATTAAAAAAAACTTGAATGATATAACTTAAACTCAATAAATCTCTAGGCTCACCGATTATTGTCTTTTCTGTTAGATTGTCTCGCACTATGATAACTCCAGTCTCACACCATTGTTTCTCGGGTTACCGGATAGTTCGATATTCACTATCACTATTTTATCGCGTCCAAAGCTTAAGAAATAGCTTCATGTCTAAATCTCTTCATTATTAGAAAAAAAAACTTGAATAATTAATCTTACCGAAGGAATTAATGCGAGTCAGATTTTAGTTTCTTCTTAATATCCATGTTATTAAAGTTTCGAGAGAGATATCCATACCAAATTTCAACTCAAAAGAGAGGAATTGTATTTGTTAATGAACCATATCTAATATTGTATTCCTTTAAAAACTTTTATATCAGCGCAACTTCTGATTTCCTATGTATGATACAACATGTTAGAGTTAGTATAAAAATTGGATTTTTTTTCCATTTTTTTATATTTACAATTCAATTTCCATTACACTGAAACTAAATGTATCAGTTTTATAGAATTTCCTCCTCTCACACATAGTTGAAATTCTCATTACTCACCAACCAAATAACCAAGAGCTGCCGTGACAAATCTACATTTCTCAAGTCTAAAAAATTCCAGGGAACCAATTTACTATGAGTCAGATGTGAGTTTCTTGTAAATATCCATGTTATTAAATTTGTCTTGCTTTGTTTTGAGCCAAAGCTTTGACTTACAGATACCCATGACAAAGACGAATGCCCCTTTGTGTATGTCACTGAAAAATTACAAATCAAAATGGCATTCAGTTCCACATTTCAGTGTCCGAACACATATGCATAATACCACATTTTAAACATCATGTTTTTTTTTAACTGCTTCTTGACTTGCTTCGTGCCAAACAGTGTCGCTTACAGATATATAAGCCAATGTGCAACTAAAAATAAAGGAACGATGTTTGTTACTGAACAATATCTCATGAGTTCCTTTGAAAACTTATTTTAAAAAATGGATTATTTTTCATCTTTTACATTTACAAATCAAAATTACATTACATTGAAACTAAATACGTCAGTTTTGCAGAATTTCCACTTCACACAAATAAATGAAAGAAAAGTTAAAATTCTCACTACTCACCAGCCAAATAACCAAAAGCTGCCGTTCCTACTCCGTATGAAGTCTCAATAACGGACGTAGCAAAACTGTATTTCTCAAGTTCTACTATTTCCAGGGTACCAATGGAATAAAGTCCTGATGGGCCTCCTATGCAAAGGGACAAGACGATAGTGAAACTTAAAAGAGCAGAGTAGGATTCAGCTTGATTGATGAGAATACACAGCGAACCAGAAAGTAAAGATAATGCGATGAAAATATAAATGAAAGGGATTTTGATCCATCGCTGAAGAAATCCGATCGACGCCCTGAAAAAAAGAAAGAATTGCCAATGAAAATATAAATTTAAAAACGGAAAAAAAATAAAACAGGGTGAAGACAATTCTATGAATTTTCAACATCTGTGTTATTCAATCATTATATATTGGCTGCTATTGATCTGCATCTATTTTCTTAATTTATCCTGATGGTTTGATTTCGATTATTCCCCTTATCCGATGAATCCTCCGGCCTGTTATCGTCATAACTGTTGCTTTAGTCATAGTTTTAGCCAACATGTTCGAAAGACTTCATTGTAATGCATAATTATTTTAGTTATAGAACTCTCAATATTCGATAAAACTTTTCAGCCGATGAGATCCCCATCCTTCTTCTAGTGAAGGTCTCATCCATTAATTTTAGGTTTTTAGTTAAACACACGAAATTTCTAATTAATAATGAAACTATAAATTTTAAAATGCGAAAAAAAATTTAACTGCTGAAAAATAACGAATCCGACAGAAGATGATTCTTTATTGAAAACTCACTTGTTTTATTTATTTTTTTTTATTACCAGATATTGGCCGTTATGTTCTACTGCCTTCGGAGTGTATCCTGATATTTTGATTATCTCTATTCGTTTTCTATTCAATGAATCATTCATTCTATTATTTTCAACATTATTGTTGTGATTACTGTATTTAGTTTGTAATACATCTTTTTCTGGTTTGTAGAAGTTTGAGACATCCTTTCTTTTTTCTTGCCATTACAACTTTTCGGCCGATGATATCTCCAGCCTTCCTCCTGTAGATGTCTCATCGTTTTTGTTAGCAACAGGAAAGATTAAAGCTTGCATCCTATTCGGCGATGAAATTGTTTTTAAAACTGAAAATTACCGAACGCCATATCAGTTTAAAGAAAATGGTCATTAAAACAACAATGGTGAGGATACTTTTCCAAATATTTAAGCTATTGACGGAAAAATAAATCGATACTATCGATTCCAAAACAGTTTTGAAAACTCAATATTTCAAGAAGAATACATTTCTGAGATTGCGTTTGACCTTACCTTGGAACGAAAAAAATGACATAATAAACACTGTACAGCATGGCGGCATCCTTCAAAGACAAACCTTTCTTGTGAAAAAAAGAGGCAAACAAGATAGACATCGCATTGGATCCGGTCAATGTGAATGTCACAGCACATAGGTAAGCAACGTATATAGGATTTTTGAAGAGGGAGATATCGAAAGCTGTCTTTGATGCCGTCAGAGGAATCGGTTCACTTGACACCTTCTTCGTTCCGGCATCGATCTTCGTTTGGTTGTTCTTTCTGTTCTTGTGAGAGAGAAGAAGAAATAAGGCGAACGGAATCGTCTGCAGGTTGATACCTGCAAGCATCAACATGCTTCCTCTCCAAGTGTACTTTTCAACAAACACTGGAATCAGATTGGGATATGCAATTGAACAGACCGGTGCCGCTAAGGATAATGCAGCGATTAAATACTTTCCAGCGTTTCCAAATTCAAGACCCGCAAGGATGAAAGAATTGAGATAACAAAAACACGATGCAAAGCCTGAAATTCAAAAAGAAAATAAATAAATAAAAAAAATTACAAAATAAAAGTAAGACAGGAAGCGGGTATATCATTTATTTTCCATAAAGCCATTACGTTTAATATGAGTCTGGGTGTAGCGTTTTCCCAAATTGAGTTATAGCGTTCACTTTTGCACTAATACCTTTGGGAAACTTTTCTCCTCCCGGATATGGATTAAATAGCAGGGTAGACTGAACTATCCAGGTTTTGGTGTCAACCAATTTAAGAGAGGGAAAACTCTAAATTTCAAAACCGTGGATAAGTCTTTCCCAAGAATTGATGCCAATTCGTAAATCACAAAGATACAATATGAAGAAAAAATATATGGTGAGCTATGATTGTTCACGTCCAGAACAGACATGGCACTTAAAAAAATGAAATGTTAAATGATTCTTTAATATAAACTTGTTAGTGAACCAGGTGAAACTAATCGATTTAAATATAAACTTGTTCTTGAACCAGGTGAAACTAAACGATTTAAATATAAACTTGATCGTACACCAGGTGAAACTAATCGATTTAAATATAAACTTGTTCGTGCACCAGGTGAAACTAAACGATTTAAATATAAACTTGTTCGTGCACCAGGTGAAACTAAATGATTTAAATATAATCTTGTTCGTGCACCAGGTGAATCTAAACGACTTAAATATAAACTTGTTCGTGCACCAGGTAAAACTAAACGATTTATATATAAACTTCTTCCTGAACCAGATGAAACTACTCGATTTAAATATAGACGTGTTTGTGTACCAGGTGAAACTAATCGATTTAAATATCGACTGTTTGATATTGTTCAGATTACTTTATTGCAGTTGGACTAAAAGCAATCGACTGTTTTATTTAAACGACTGCTTCGAAATGACAATTCTTAAAATTTTCATTTTGACCTTGACGATTAAGTTATACCTAAATAGATCGGAGAAAGTATTAACAATATTCTATAACCTGAAAATTCTTAAAAGTTATCGCTCTCCTCTTTCGTTGCTAGTTTAATGGCAGGCATTTCTGCGTACGACGAAACAGTGAGATACAGTGAGTAGTCTATGAATAGCAATCCAATTAACAAAGGCAGTCAAAAGTAAGATTTTAAATCTTGTTTTTGGCAGATGAATTTTGATAATTAATCATCGTAATGAATGATAGAAATTCACTATGTATTAAAAAAAAGACATGTTAAGAATAATAATTTTTATGGCCCATGGAGATATCGATGTGCCAGTATATATTAGTTAGGCACTGAGTTTGGCCTAATTTGCCAAGGCCATCTGTAATCATAATAGAATGTTCAGAAATATTAGACATTAGTATTTCAGGTAGATAAAAATAAGGAAAAGGAATATCTTACCAAGTAAAAGGCCAAGGAGAATTACCAAAGTGACGGCATTGGTACTAAAAGAAGATCCAATGACGCAAGAAATTTGTATGAAACCTCCAAGAAGAACAATATTATGTATGCCAAATCGATTGATGAGGAAGCCATCGATGACACCTGAAAGAAACCAAATTGCACATCATTGATTGAGGTTGTGTCTAACCATTTTATTAAAGGGGTTTAAAATTCTGTGCTGTCTTAGGAATTACACATACACGATCACACACACACAGAGAGAGAGAGAGAGAGAGAGAGACAGACAGACAGACACACACACACGGAGTGATATAATAGGGTTTATGCACAGCAGTTCCAAGCCTTCTAAGAGCGAGAAGTGGGGGGGATTGCTCTAATATCGGTATTGAGCCCTCTTTGAATTAATGCTGTGAAGGTTAAAATTTATATATTATTTTCGTTCCCATTACATTCGTATATATATATATATATATATATATATATATATATATATATATATATATATATATATATATATAAAGAAAGTCTTGGTAATCCGTAGGGATAAATCCCAAGGAGGATGAAATCCTGAGAGCTCAATGTTGAGTCAGAGCGAATAATTTAATCTAAAGGAAAAACAGACTACTTTAAGGCTCCATTAGTTATAATTTATTTCACCAGGGAATTTTATTTTTCTCTGAATCTTCAGGCTTCACGTTCAAAGGTGAAAAGAAAAAAAATTTCCTTAAAGTGGTCTGTTTTTCCTTTAAATTAATATATATTAATAATTAACCACCATAGAGATCCTTCCCTTCCCCCCATTAAAATTTCTGATAGTCAACTTCCTGAGAGCAACTTCCTGCGTCTGCTCGGTCTCACGCTGACTGCTGACCTGAGATGGAACAAATACATTGAGTCAATTGCTTCTTCCACCGCGAGGAAAGTTGGCTCTCTGTGCCGCGCCAGGAAATTTTTCTCCCCTGAATCGATACTTCAAATACAAAACAACCATTCGCCCTTGCATGGAGTATTGCTGCCATATATGGGCTGGAGCACCTTCTGCTTACCTCGGAGTTCTTGACAAGATCCAGAGACGGATATGTAATCTAATTGGCCCTGATCTAGCGTCTTGTCTGCAGTCACTCTCTCACAGACGCGCCGTCGCCTCTCTCTGTCTTTTCTACAAATACTTCCATGGTAACTGCTCTGATGAGCTGCTCTCACTGGTTCCCAGACTCCATGAATTCAAGCGCCCTACGAGGCTGGCATCCCGCTCTCACCCTTACATCGAGCACATGAGCGGCCATCCCGATCACCAGACCTAACACCACTAGACTTTCCGTGGAGGAAACTGAAATATCTTATCTAGAGGCTCAGACTGAAAACCATTCCTAAATAAAATAATGCAATTTATTATAAATAAAGTTTCTTAAATTAATGTAGAATTTTTTTCAAAATGATTTGTAGACGTGTTGCTGATCGGGTTCAGAATTTTTTTGAAAATAAAAGTGGTCATTTTGAACATCTTAAATAATATGTTAACCATAACAAATCATGTTTTGATGGGACAACCTTTAGAAATTTCTGAAACTATTTAAATCTAATTTCGTTCACTAAAGGTTAATAAGTTAGAAGCTACTTTTGCCATACAGTATATATATATATATATATATATATATATATATATATATATATATGTGTGTGTGTGTGTGTGTGTGTGTGTGTGCAAATATAGCATGGAATAATTGTCCATCCCACAAAATGTTCAATACCTAAAAAGTAACGCTAAAGTGAGTTTCTTTTTTCCAGCTTTCAGATCAGATAATCTTTAGCCATTTTGCCACCATGTGTCGTACGAATTATTGAAAAACCCTATGAGTTATTCAGCTAAAAGAGAACAGTTTCAAATCGTTTTAGGTCATCTCTATTACGTCTTCCTAAATCAGCAATGGTGAGTGGAAAAAGATAATTCTGGCCTTCAGTAATGGTGCCAACATTCATACTCTGGCTTCCATTTTCTAAGTTCCTTCAAGAACCATCAAGAGGACGGTGAATGTTTTAAAAAGAGGGAAGAGCAGAGAGAAACCTGGATCAGCAAGAAGGATCATCACTCCAACTTAGAGCTAAATATAGTCCTATTGTTCATTGCAGATTCCAATAGTGTTATAAAAACCTCGAAGAAATCCAGTAAGATATCTTTAATCATTTCTAAGATACAACGGTTCAAAGCTTATTCTAACAATTAGACAATTTTGCTGTTACACCGTGTATTCATACATATATACATGTATATCTATATATCTATCTATATATATATATATATATATATATATATATATATATATATATATGGAAAGAGAGAGATGTTGAATATTAAATCATTGCAACGAAACCAGAGAATATATCTATATATACTTGCATATACGTATGCATACGTACTCACCCTGGCATAGACATACGTTAGAGCTTTTTTGTATACTTATACATACATATACACATATACATATCCACTCATATATATATATATATCTGTTCATATATACACACACACACACACAAGCATATATTCTTCATATAGAATTTTTATGTATACGTATAAAACATATATACATACATACAACTACTGCTGATATATATATATATATATATATATATATATATATATATATATATATATATATATATATATATATATATATATATATATATATAAAATATATATATATATATATCCATCTATAAAGATATATATGTATATATTGACATTATTTTTATTACAATAAGCGTAATTTTTAATAGTCGCGTGTATTTGTTTTATTGTCGCTGATTGTTTTTTTTGGGGGGGGGGTTGTTTTTTTTAAACTTTCTTTAGTAAGTCTACTCAGTCTAGGCCGGTTGGTATTAATTTCACTGTTTAAGAAAATTAAATTTTTAAAAAGTGTACAACGATTTATGAGACTGCTTCATGATTCTATTCTCTCAGACCTTGATATACAGGAGTTGGACAAAATAATTGGAACACTTCTTAAATTCAAAGAAAATTTAATATGGAGTTGGTCCTCCTTTAGCCTCACAGACAGCTTTAATACGTCTAGGAATGGAATCATACAGCTTCCTGGCTTCATTCAGAGGAATTTTCAGTCATTCTTCCATTAAAACCATCTCCAGCTCTTTACGACACGACGGTGGAGGATAACGGCTCCTAACTTCTTGCTCCGAAATGCACCACAAATATTCAATAATATTGATATCTTGAGATTGGAGAGGCCACTCCATGTGTTCTAGCTCACTTTCATGCTCTTCATACCAATTCTTAACCACTCGAGCGGTATGTATTGGAGCATTATCGTCTTGGAAGACGCAGTCATCATCAGGGAATAAAGTCTTGGCCATTGGATGAACATGATCTTGGACTGAGACATTTCCATGATATGGCGGCCCAAACTATCACTGATCCACCTCCATGCTTCACTGTTGGAAGAAGGCAGTCAGGGTTGTAAGCTTCTTTGGGCTGCCTCCACATATAAACTCGCCCTGAAGTTGGGAAAAGAGAAAAACTGGACTTGTTTGAAAATATGACTTGCTTCCATTGGACTGCAGACCAGGCATTGTGATCTCTGCACAATTTCAACCTCTTTTGAATGTTGCGAGAAGAGGTTTCCTTACAGCGGCTCTTCCACGATATGCAGCCTTATGGAGCTCACGGTGAAGAGTTTTAGTAAAAACTGAACTATTCAGATGGTTATTCAACTCAGCGGTCAGTTTGGCTGCATTTGTCCGATGTTTTTTGCCACACTGCGTTTCAATGCACGTCAGTCCCTGTCAGTAAGTTTGCAAGTCCGGCCCGAATTGCTACGGTTGCTAGAGGTCTTGTCCTGTTTCTTGAATTGCATCAGTGTTCTTGATATGGTAGCTCTTGAAAAACAAAACAGTTCAGCAACCTTAGTGATCGAGGCTCCTGCCATGCGAGCTCCAACAATTTGCTCTTTTTCGAACTCGGAGAGGTCACGCATTTAGCTTAAATTTTACTAAATTCTAAAAATGAATAAGACAAAGACAGTAAATTAGAAAGATAAACGTATTTACAATGGATATAACCTGCAATTACGAAGTTTTAGTTAAAGTTCTTACTATAATAGGTCTTTGTAATATAAGAGTGGATTTTACAACTGTTCCAATTATTTTGTCCAACCCCTGTATTTCTGGATGACGAATTGGTCTAAGTGTTTTTTACATGGTTTCAGAGAATTTTGCAGGGGACCTAAAGTGGTGCAGAGTATCTCAACCATTTTATGTCGATTTGCAAAAATACGACAGTTTGTCTTTGTCTTGGCACTCCTCCGGGCACGTTTTCACCGATTACTGCCTTTAATTCGATTTAGCGATATCAGTTGTCAGTTGATATATTGTGAAAGGAAACATCTGAAAGAAGTTACAGAAATTGTTTTGACAGTTATTGTCTTGACAAAGAAGGTCAGCTGAGTAAAAGCGGACCTCACAAGAACCATGTCGGACAACCCTGACAAATAAGGTCATCTAAGTGGAACGGACGAAAGTTGATAGGATAAAGAAGGCCGTTTTTCTATAAGACAGTGACCACTAGAAGACGAGGAGAGAAACTTAGATCGTTAGACTGTTCGCCCCCGCCTCACTTCTGCCTCGCTCGTCTAGAGCAGAAGTTAACAACCAAATAAAATTTGCTGACTCCTGAATTCAACGCTTGATTTTACTGAAGAAGGTCGTAACACACAATGCCTTCCCTATCCCTTTTAGGTAAAGATTATCATCTTTTGGGGTGTTTGAATGTGTCCTGTGTCGTGTGAATGGGATTCATTTTTAATCAGCCTTTCGATTTGGTTCTCATCAATGATTGCAAACCCGCAGGAATGTTCTATATTTCAATATCGAGATTTACCCTTCTGAACCGAGAGAATCACTAGCTTCTCAGCTACTGCACCATGCCCATAAACGGCACATATATTTTTTGCTGCTTGTACATTATTTCTTTTCTTTCCGGAAATAAAAGGGCACTAAGTGACGAGAATGTATCTCATTTTCTTCCTTTCTAAAGTAATCTACACACAGTTCACGTAGGGGAACGCATCTGAATCTAAAAATCTTTAAATACATACACACAAACACACACACAAACACAGACACATTCACACACGCACACACATATATATAAATATATATATATATATATATACACACATATATGTGTGTGTGTGTGTGTGTGTGTGTGTGTGTGTGTGTGTGTGTGTGTGTGTGTGTGTGTGTGATAATTTTCGGGGGCGTGCAAAACGAACTCAAGTGTTCAAACGCCACTGATCGAAAAACACTCCGGCCTTTTTTCAACGAAATAACAGGTTTAATTTCTTCCAGATTATCAACAACACACTTACGTCTCGTCAAGTGATCAGAGTATGTGAAATACAGCATTATCAAATGTGCACTGAATTCGATCCCCGATGAAGGCCCCATAATTGTAGAACTCTGTCAGTCTAAGGTAAGCCCAGAAACTATCTATTATCAACATCGGGTTTCGATTTTTCGTTCAAGTCTAACATTCGTCCTTGATTTGAATATTGCTGCCACATCTATTCTGGTACTCCTGTTATTTATTTAGAGATTCTTAATAAAATCCAAAGAAGAATCGGCATCATTACTGGTTCGTACCTGGCATCCAGGTTTTAGTCACTTTCGAGTCGCTGTAATGTAGCTTGTTTGTGCCTTTTCTATAAATACTTTCATGGCAACTGTTCGCATAGACTCTTTGCTATGCTAGCTAGAATTTATGAATTCTAGTTCAGATTGATTTGCCTAGATTCAACCGTAAATTCTATGCAAATAATTTCTTTTTTTCCTCACACTTCTCGCTTGTAGGACTCTCTTCCAGCTCCATGTTTCCAGCCAAATGCAATGTCAATGGTTATCTACTGTCTTCCTGATTATTCTTCTACTGTCGTCGCTCCTTAGTAATATTTCCATTTTTTTTTTTCTTATTCTTTTACTCGGTAACCCATTGAGTTTTAGTGGCTTTACTGCCTTGCATGGAGTAAAAATATTTAAAAACGAAAAAACAGCTGTGTTGCCGACCATTCCAAACTTCACAATAAACATTGGATAAAAGTAAAGAAAAGAGAATTCTCAAAGACTTACCGGCACCGCTCATTAAACCACTCATCAAATTTGGAAAGAACAATATGAGTGATTTTGATTTCTGAAATTCTTTCTGCCATTCAACTGTCAGCACGGACAATGAAAGCGGATATCCGTAGGTTATAAAAGTAATGAAATATATCGAAAGGGCTTTCAGGAATTCTTTCTTAGACAATCTGGAAGTACCAGTCTTTTCCGAAACATCAGCTGTTCTCATATTCTCTGATGAATTTTGGCTTTGTGAATAAAAAATAGGAATCAATAAAACAAATAATCACACGATTTACAATTTTATCCTCTCTCTCTCTCTCTCTTAATATATATATATATATATATATATATATATATATATATATATATATATATATATATATATTCTGGGGATGCAGAATTAAGTTCAACTCGGAACTAAATTCAGCTCGGAATTAATTTCAACTCGGAACTAATTAATGAAGGTGGCAGAAGAATGAATTCTGAATTATCTTATCTACTAAGGATTTTTGATGCTAAATTAAAAAAATTAACCATAAATCATTGCGTTTTGTTTAGGAATTCACGAAATTGATAATTTTAATTTTAAATCGAGTTGAAATTAGTTCCGAATTGAAATTAGTTCCGAGTCGAAATTAATTCCTAGTTTAAATTAGTTCGAAATTAAAATTAGTTCTGTCACTTACTGATTTTTTTTTTCTTTTTAAGTGGATCTATTTAAGCTTATTTGGGTTTAATTATTTCTGTGTTGTGCAGGGGGGGATTATCTTCTGTGTTTGTTTGGGATGACACTCTCACGTACATAGACACACATACATACAGGTGTAAGCATTTTAGTTCATACACCAGTATGTATAACATAAGTACAGAAAATGGTGTTATGGAGAGAGTGTGCATAGGCAACCCCCATTAATTTAAATGTTATATTGCGGATAATCGTGTTTGAGCAGACGCCCAGTTTTTTTTTTTAATTTGTGTGTTTTTTAAACAGTGTGATTTACCTGTACCGGTCAGTATCAGAGATTTAATAAATGGGATATAATTATGGGAATGTTCCAAGCTGTGTCTTTCTTTGATCCGGCCTGCTATTGGCCACTCGGTTACAGAGAGCGTCACATACCAGGAAAAGTCGAAAAGAATTGTGAATAAATTTTGGAAAATGTACATCTCGTTCAGATATTCACAAATGTCCATATCTATACGTTTTTCGTATTCGAAACATAAAGTAATTTCTTAGGAATTCGCCATGAAAACACACCAACGAGTGCACAGGATCGCCTCGTCAGTGATGTTATGACTTGGGGTCATGACAAGTTTCGGGTCTTGCAACATCATAGTTGTTCGCCCAAGAGACCCTACCGAAACAGTACTTATTCCGGCAGACGATCCTGAAACAAAAATCTGCCAAGCACGCAACAAATGGACACATTAAGTAACTGCCACTGCTGATCTTGAAATTTCAAGCGACCAATCATCAACGACTTACGTCACTTCCTCCTCAGACAAAACGATACAAAAAAAAGATTAGACGGCATGCTCGTCTTTTTTTCCCATCTTAGGTCCACCGCACGGAAAGACGCGCATGTTTAACGAACAGTTTGACATAACAGGTAAGTAATGACAAGAAAAGTTTCCTCTCATCTGAAGCGTTGATTAACAAAAAAATGTCGAACACATTCGTTGGTTTTAGGAATTAAGAAAGTTTCTTGCTCTCTTTTCCTTCCACCACCATTTCTTCTTTCCTTTCTTTATTTTACTCTCCTGCTCTCTCCCCTCTCAAATAGGAAAAGAAAAAAAAACTATTGGGAACATCGGCGTCGTTGAAAAAAAAAAAGGTGAAGGAAAGAAAAAAAAGACCCTCCCCTCAAACAGCGACTTTGATCATCCCTCGACACTTCCCTTTTCCTTCCTTCCTCCTCCCTCCTTCCCAACTTCTCCTCAACGCCTACCAAACTCCGTCGGTGAGCTCCATGGAACAGATCTTTTAATCCATAGCCATTTTGAGGCTTTTTTCTGCTGCTTCTGAGAGAGCCCTGATGGCTTTTCTCTTTTTTACTCCCCTGACTCCAAGCCGACTTAGGGCACTGCATACAGATCTTCCTATCAATATCTATCTATCTATCTATCTATATATATATATATATATATATATATATGTGTGTGTGTGTGTGTGTGTGTGTGTGTGTGTGTTCACGGCGTTTCACAATTTTTGAAACTAAATGATTGGGTACAAATCAAGGACCACAAATGATAGAATAATGAAAATTACAATTAATGAAAGGTAAAAGGACAGTATTTTAGTGTCTGAGACCATTTAGTCTCAATCAGGAACCAAAAATACCTTGACGAGCCATAGATTAAATCCTCCATGTGTCTGCCGTTCAGTTGAAGGCACTGTTGAATGCAAAGTTGTTGATAACACGTGTACATTCCTCCTGGGTAATCGGTTGCATCTTCTCAGTGATGGCTGCCTTCAATGCAGTAATGGTGTAAGCGTTGTCCTGGTAGATTTTGCCCTTGAAGAACCCACAAAGGAAGAAATCTGGGGGATTCAGGTCAGACGAGTGAGGTGCGCATTCCACTTCAGCTTTGCGGTTCATAAGATGCTCCCCAAACATTTCACGGAGCCAAACCAGGGTAACATTACCTGGAACCATTGTTCTTCCTCACGCTCATCAAGCTCTTCCCATATGAGAGGCTGCTGCTTTGTTTCAACAATTGTGAAAAACACTCTAATGCATTACTCTCAAGATTTTGCACCACCTCAGTTCAGATTGCCAATATGCTGATCCACACAGTAGGATGTAGAATTTGATTCACAAAATTATCATTTTGCCATCTTGTGTTGCCTTCTCATTGTAGCAATATTCATCAAGCTACTCGATAAACACTTTCCAAAATCGACGGTACGACACAAAAACCTACAACATTTACATGCAGCTATAGATCATAACACGAATGTCCACTAAATAATAACTACCTATAAATCAACGTAATATATCAAGCTTCTGTAAGAGCCAGACTAATATGTATATACAAAGTAATAACAGAATTCCCAAGGAATCAGAGAAGCTACACACACAAAACATCAGTTACCATCAAAAACATGCAAATGGCGCAACACTCGAAACCAAAAATAAACTACACTAAAAATAACAACAAATAAAGAATATAGCAAGAGCTTACATCTCAAAGCCATTCTTACAGAAAATGACAATAATTTCCTTTCCAGAACTATATAAATTCTAAAGCAAATAGATTGCAGTTATGAATATAAACGCCTACTAAGATACCTACAACCACGACGCCAATGTCTAAATAACATCCTATAACATAAATGTAATAAACTTTATTTTAAATATCAACATTTTGAACCGAAGGAAATGGGCAAAAGGGAGAATAAATTATGAAAATAAAAGTAAAATGAATAATTTAAATAATGAAACACTATACCTAACAAATGAATTGAGAATGACTGCTTTCTTCACCCACCCCATTCCCTGTGTACGCAGTTTCACACACACACATATATATATATATATGCACACGCACATACACACACAATATATATATATATATATATGTAAAAGACAATATGATAACTATAATATTAGCCGACGCGTTTTGTCCAATGTGGACTTTTTCAAGGCAAAAACGAAATGAATTTATTAAAACAAAGTAACAAATAATAATAAAACAAAATGTCCTTAGCAACTAGAAGAATTTAGAAAACGCTATTATATTCATATTGTCAACTGAAAATTACGTCAAGTACTGTCACGTGTGGAAATATTGTTTTTATTGTTGTGTTGATGGATTCAACCATTTTCTTTTGATTTCTTTATACAGTTGTGTACGTTTGTTTGGAAGAGTCTTAATTCTGTTAGGAAAGGTGAGATAGGGAAAAAGCCTGGCCTAGATTAATATTTTCCATATATATATATATATATATATATATATATATATATATATATATATATATATATATATAAAGAAAGAAAGAACAGTAAGATATATAATCCGGTGTTCTTATTGATATTTTTTATTTTTTTTATTTTTACAAAACAGTGCTGAATGTAAATTTACATAGCATAAATATTATAAATTAACTGATTTAAAATTTAGTTTTTTCGATACACATTAATAACCATGCTTAAAAAATGGAAGCTAAAAACTTTAAATTTAATTATATAATTAAATTAAATGCATTAATTCTTTATCTATATAATATCTTTCTAATTTATTTATCTAGAAAGATATTATATAAAGAATTTAAAAGCCTGAACTTAAAAATTACGGTAAGCACTAAATTTAAAAATGTTAACTTCCTTGATATAACATTAGATTAAACGAAAAATGTATACATATCTTATAAAAAACCTAATACTAATCCTTTATATATACACCCTAAATCTAATCATCCTCCGTCTATAATTAAGCATATACCTTTATCTATCAAAAAAAGAATAAGTACAAATTCAGCAAGTGAGAAGATTTTCTATGAACATATTAATTTCTATAATGAAGCTCTAAAAGATAGCGACTGCAAAAACCCAGAACTAACTTATATATAAAAAAAAGTAACTGGAAAGCATACAAAAAACAGAAGTAGAAAAATAATTTGGTATACAACTCCCCCCCATACAACCAAATGGTAAATAAAAAATTCTTTGTATTAATAGTTAAGTACTTTCCTAGAGAAAGTATACTAAGTACTATTTTCACTAAAAATACACTAAAATTAAGTTACATCTGTACTGAAAACATAGAAAAAATTAAGAAACATCATGCTAATATCTTCAATAAACACTTAGATCAAAACCAAAGAAAGTTAGACAATATAAAAATAAAAATAAAAACAGATGAAGATAAACAAAAATTATGTAACTGTAGGAATCCTCATAACTGTCCTCTACAAAATAAATGTCGCACGGAATCATTATATACCAATGCAATATCTCATCTATTGAGAATCCTGAAAACAAAAATCTATATAAGGTTGCACAAGTCATGAGTTCAAAAAGAGGTTCAATCAACACCAAACATCATTTAGGATAAATAAATACAGAAATCAGACATCGCTTTCAAACTATTTCTGGCACTGATAAAACACCTAGAGTAAAATTAATAAGAAAAGCTAGAATATGTAGGTCATTAAATGACCCATGCCCTTTGAGAATACATGAGAAACTATATATTACTAAGTTTATAAAAAATAAAAATTTACTAAATCAGAGAAATTAAATGGCTATTTTTTTCCGTCAGTGTCAAGAATTTTCCTTAAATAATATTTAAAAATAAAATAAAAAAATGAGAGCTGGTAATATACATACTTATATTTGATATGAAAAAATTAATTTAAGAAATGTAATTCTATTACATTTACTTGTTTTTAAAAAGAAATATAGTCTGTTAGTCATTAAGAGTAAAAATATTTTAAAATTGTACTTAAATAAAACGTATTCTAACCCAAACACCCCCAGAAAGAATCTTTAAGTATACACAAGTAAGAAAAAATGACGAAAAACTTTTTGCCGTTAATAATAATAAAAACCCAGATGACATGCATTTAACGGATGTCAGAATTCGTTGAAAAATACACCCCTACCCTTCCTAAATTTAACCTCTTTTACGAACGTAACTCATAATTGATACAACAATAGTTAATAGAAGTGAACACGCTACCGCCCCTGTCCGAATGATTGGATTTCTCTGTATCCTTGGAAACAGTAAATTATGATTTTATATGTGCGTTTAAAAGTCAGTAATTTAAAAAATAAGTTATTCCAATATTCGCTTGAAGATGAAACGGAACTAATGCTTTTAATTTAATTATATAATTAATTTTGAAGTTTTTAGCTTCCATTTTTGAAATATAGTTATTACTGTGTAGCGAAAAAAACATATTTTAAATGACTTAATTTATAATATATATATATATATATATATATATATATATATATATATATATATATATATATTCAAATATGTTTCATTGAATAATATTTTTTAACGCAATTAATCTCAGTATTTTCAAAAGATTTTCAGGGGTAATTTGCAACAAAAAGCTTTCGACCTTTTCTAAGATCATCTTCAGGAGAAAATTACAAGGACAAATCTATTGAAACTGCGATAAAAATACATTCCGTTGTGTTGGTGATTTTCATTATAGTTATTTTAATATTCAAAATTTATCCGTTGTACTTTTGGAATTTTTTGCAGAACAAGTGTTTTAATATAAGAAAGAATGGCCAGAAACTGAGAAAAATGGAAAATGGCTTTAAAATGTTATATGCACTTTAATATGTTGTTGCTATATTCATAATATATTTTGTTGAGTATCGGTTGATTTTGATATAGAGGTACTCGAAAATTTGGAGTTTTTGTTTATTTTATTATTTGAAAAATTTTGTTTATTATATATATATATATATATGTGTGTTTGCGTGTGTGTGAGTGCGTGTGTGTGTGTGTGCGTATACGTGTGTGTGGGAAAATGAGTTAAATAAAGAGATATGAGCAACCATATATGCGTGCGATTAAGTGCACATACAAATGAGCAAGTAAATATTTATTATTGTTTTGGCGTAGACAAAACAGAGCTAAAACGTATATATTAATAATTACGCATCTACCTACGCTTGCAGTACGACTCAGAGTTTCATGGCTTTCTCATTCGTCAGTTAGGAACTGTTCAATAACGTTGCTTTTTTTTATTCTGTGTCTCGTGGAAGCAACGCTATATTGTATGTAGATTCAAATTTTATAATTAAAAAATGTCGCTTGAAGATGGAACAGAGTTTGGTACTTTAATTCAATTTAATTCAAATAATTATATTGAAGTTTTTGGCTCTTGTTTTGAAACATGAGAACTCTTATGTAGCGATGGAATCATATTTTTGAATAAATCATTATATTTAGGCTCTACTTTTGTATCGAGCACTGTTTTTTAATAACAAAAATACTAAAGAACTTTGGATTATTTACCGAACGAGTTCTTTCCCATTTTCTATATATTTTCACACACACACACACACATATATATATATATATATATGTGTGTGTGTGTGTGTGTACTTTTAACTTTTTATATACTTTGAATACTTTTAACATGTACTACTGAAGTCCCATTGTATGATCACGGAAATAACGTATATGTGCAACGTGATGGTGTTTCAATGGGTTCACTTTTTAGTCTAACCTTCAGTAACTTCTACAGAGCCAACCTAGAAAATAATATATTTAGTACCACTAAAAAACCCTCCATCTACCTAAGATATGTAGATGATATACTTATTTTAGTTAAAAACATAGAAGAAATAAAGGAACTAAAAAAAATCTTTCAAAAAATCTCTTTCCTCAAGTTCGCTTATGAACTTAACAAATATAACAAAACCCTTTTCCTTGACATTTTAATAGATACAAATAACACATTTACTACCTTTCCTTATAAAAAACAACCAGCAAAAACTCTTGCACTCTCAACTATAAGTGTCTTGAAGTGTCTGACCAACTCTCTTGTTTACCTAAGTACTATTTCTACACTAGAAAACCGAGTGTTGAAAAATATTATATAGGGAGTACTAAAAATTCGTTTAGCACTAAGTAGTACCAACATATGTCTTTCACCAATAGTACATATAAAAGTAGAATATCACTTTCCAAATAATTTTGGAATTTAAAAGAGGTTATTAAAACTCCTACGGTTAAATAGAAAGTTGTTGTTTTTTTTAAGCTAGAACTTGAAAATCCTTAAATGAACCTTGCTTCTTATGCTTACACCGGAAATAAGAAATTATTAGATTTGCTGATAAAAATTCACTATTAAACCAAAGAAGTGAATTAAATATAAATTGTAGGTTTACAATATGTTTAAACTTTAAATTTTGTAGTATGGTCATAATCAATAAATAAATTGCAGTGAACCTTGTATGAATGATTATTTTATTTTTCTTATTCGAATTTAAGATAACTATATATTGCTGTTTAGTCGGCATTATCAATATCGTGTATGAATAGTACACATTTTTTTATATTTTTAAACACTTAAGCTGCCTTAGCAAGTTACATTTATTTCATAATTATGATACATGGTTACCACCCACTTATAATTTGTATTAATTTCTTGTCTGGCACTCATGACCTTGACTTGGATTATATTTCAAACCACAGTTGACCATGATCAAAATTTCGCTATTTTAATGTAGATCTAACACATAATTGGTTAATCAGGGTACACCCAAAAGCCTCATTTTGATTTTGATTTGTTGTTATCTGCTTTTGAAATTCAAAAATAATTTTTTACTTACCAGTTATTTATCATTGCCTGAGAAGGAAAAATTTGAGTGTTGAAACATGAAAGATTGTGTAGCGATTTTTACAGTTTTTGTTTTAATCTCGTATATATATATATGTGTGTGTGTGTGTGTGTGTGTGTGTGTGTGTGTGTGTGTGTGTGTGTGTGTGTATTATATGCTACACCACTCAATAAAAGGAGCCACTTAAAATACTAGAAGTTCTCATCATAAAAAATAAACACCCCAAATTAAATAAAATAATATTGACCATAACAGACTGTATTTGAAGACATGAATAATGTCAAATAGAAGATAGCTGTATGTCATCGAACAGTAGATTTCTATCCATAATCTCCAGAGATAGATAGATAGATAGATAGATAGATAGATAGATATGAATTGACTGAGATAGATAGATAGATAGATAGATAGATAGATAGATAGATATGAATTGACTGAGATAGATAGATAGATAGATAGATAGATAGATATTATTGTAAAATACAATAATTGTGGCACATGGCCTAAAATGTGGAGAGTGGGGTTGAGGTTGGTTATCCTTACCTATCCTATCCCTAGCTAATCCAATTCCCGACCCATTCATTCAATACAAAGAAACCATTCACCGAAAGAATTCACCCTTCACCTTTTACTCCTACATATACCACAATACCACATCCACAAAGGGAACCTAAAAATTAACACCATGATTTAAAATTTCTTATGTACAAATGTTCATAAAATATATATATATATATATATATATATATATATATATATATATATATATATATCTGACGATGATGTGAAATGATGGGGAGGGTTCTAAATCCCAATACAAAACATATATAAAACAGAAAATAATTGATGTTATCAGGACCCGTCCACCCCACAAAAAAAATCAGTTGCCGCTGTATTCTGTCATCAGACAGAATCAAGAGGCTAACTCTCTAGCGGAATGGGGGAGGTGAAAATTAAATGTAGGACGTGGGGAAATCAAAGACTGGACCAGTTGAGATGAAAAAGGGGGCCAAAACAAACTGGGGTGGTTGGGAATCTCAACTTGGCTCATAATAGAAGTAAGGAGCCGAGAACGACACTCACTCACATTAACTAGGTACGCAAAAGAGGGTCTGCCTTAACCAGGGGGATGGTTCTCAGGAAACCGTCCCGTTGTGACGAAAGAGGACTTAAAATAGGAACTCAAGAATAGCCCCTTTCACGCGAATCCAGCTCGCTACTTTTACCCATCTTTCGTTGAAATCTGTCGACAGCAAAAACTTTCTATCAGTTCTGATCTTCACTTTCACCTGATGCTGAAGGTATCTGATCAGAACCTGAGGAGAATAGCGTTCTTGTCGCAAGATCCCCTCCTTTCGCGTCATCCAGATCACCATTCTCCCCTCGGCTAGCAACGTTAGAAACACCATTCGTTTCACCCCAGAATACGGGGTCACACGTATGCGAGATCGATGAACACAAGCCGATGGGGAGCGATACGAGCCGTCAACTCACCAACATAGTCCCAGAAAGGGCGTACCTGAGGACAATGGCAGAAGGAATGCAAAGCCGTTTCTTCTAAAGCAAGGTCACACCGTTTAACAGTCGGGCAAATCCGCCCAGACCCATCTGAAAGCCATGTCGTTGAGAGACAGCACGTTACGGATCAATCGCCAGGTAAGCGAAAACTCAGGGTTACTGAGGTAATTCGCCGCTGGCGCCCAAGACCAGAAAGAGTGCAACTCGTCCACCGACAATCCAAGCCGTTCACAGAGACAGTCCTTCACGAACCCCTCCACTAATTCACGATACAAGAACTTTCGAGGCCGTGAAAGGTCACTGGACCGAGGAAAAGCCCTCAAGGCCGCTCGAAACTCGTTGAGGAAAGTCGACAGTTTCCCGAAACTAAGATGGCGCTTAGCCCAGGAAATGGGAGGAGTGATAGTAAGGCTAGGGAAGGCGTCCCTAACACTCCCCAGCAAAATCGAATCCTCTTTCAAGACGCGGTGTAGGAAAACCAACCTCGAGGCGTGTCGATGACTCATCATGTGCGGCAATTCCAGCCCCCATGACACAGACGTTGGACACAAGCTTCCTTACAGATCTTCAAGAGGGTGGACAACAAGCGCTCGATCGCTTTCCTATGATCCTTGCAAAGAGGAAGTACAGCCAAGCTGTAAAGGAGGAGAGGAAAGACGTATGTGGCACACGCCTCAGCTCTACCCTTCAAGGACAACCTCCTTCGAAGCCAAGTCCGAACCGACCTTTGCCTGTACTTATGACCAATTTTTCTCTCGCTGGAAGTCGGGTCCAAACCACACTCCGAGAATGCGGACAGAACCGTCCGTCTAAATGAAGGTTCCCAAGCACCTAACCGCAAGCCAGAAGACTTGTTATGGTTAATCTTCGCCCCTGTGACCTTTTCGTACCGTTCAAGCGCCATCTGTACCACCTCAATGGATACGTCATCGGCGTACGCGGAAACCCTGGCTCGAGCCCCACCAGAAACAGCGATTCAACGTAGGGCTGGACTGCAGGCCGCGTCTCTCAGCCGGCGAAGGAGAGGCTCCAACACTAAAGTGTAAAGTAGGGGCGACAGTGAGCAACCCTGACTTACCGACCGAGACAGCCGAAAAGCGCGCGACCGCTTTCCGTTCACCTGTACCACAGCACCGGGGGAGCAATACAGGAGGCTAATTCACTTGCAAAAGTCGGGTTGGAATCCGGCAGCCTGCAGGACAGCACCTAGATACCGATGGTCGACCCTATCAAATGCCTTGGACTGATTCAAATTGATCAACGCGGCTTGCTCGTCGTCTTTTACACCCTCTAGGATCGTGCGGATCAGATGCGGGTTGCTCTGAATTGTTCGGCCCTTCACAGCACAAGTCTGATCGGGTCCCAACAGACTCTTGGCAACTGACTGCAAACGCTCCGTCAGGATCTTGGCTAAAATCTTTAACTCTGTGTTCAGCAGAGTTATGGGCCTGTAATCTTATAAATCCTGCCAACCATCCTTGCCCTTTTTCAACAGCGTGATCACACCGCTGATATCCAACTGGGGATGGACCCCTGCTGAAACCAGTTGTTGAACACAGCAGTCAAAATCGGCACAAAGTTTTGCGACAGCCTCAAGTGAAATTCATTGGGTAAACTATCAAGTCCCGGAGACTTGCCACTGTCGGCACTCTTCAATGCCAAGTAGACTTCGCCCTCCGTGATCTCACCCTCGCAGTTAGCCGCTTTAGTCGGCGAAAACAGAGGAAAGTTATCCAAATAGCTGCGAAACACATCGCCACTGAGACCAGGCTCCTTGGTAAATCGTCTCTCGAAATGCCGCCAAAACGCCGGGCACATACCGTCAGTCGACCTCAGAGTACGTCCCTCCGGAGTTTTCACTTCACGAATGTCACGATCGGAACCTCGTCGGATCTCCTCCTGACGCAAGTGTTCGCTCATGTTCACGGCTTCGTTAGACATCTTGTTTAACCTATGTCTAGCTACCTGACCCTGGTAGCGCTCGCTAGTCGCGCGCTCCACGGCTTGCTTGGCTAAACCTATCTCTAGGGAGTCCCCCCAGCCTCCACCCCGGGACAGAATATCTTTAAGTGCCTTCACCTTCTTATCCTTATCTTGTACGAGCCGCTGGCTATATTCGGTGGTGAAGGACCTAATCCTATCCTTAAGCCTCTCCCACCACCTATTCCAAATGACCGCCCCCACTAGTTCCCGCTGCACTAGTCTAATTAGCTGTTGCTGGAAGTCCCGCCTGTCCAGTAAAAACAGATTGAACTTCCAGTGTCCAGCCATTCTAGGCCTAGAATCTAGCGCTATCTGGGTACAGACGAGTCTATGGTCCGAATAGCCTAACCAGTGGAACGTTGGAGAATCTAGCAGGTCTACATCGGCTCTTTTCACTATCATTCTATCCAGGTAGCTGGCCACCTGGGTAGACGACCACTTACGGACCCACGTCCACATCTTCCGCCCGGGGTGATCGACTCGGTATCTATCGACGAGACATACTTCGTCGATCAGATCAATCAGGCTACGATCACCCAATGACCTCCCACTGTCTTCGGGTCTAGGATGGCATTCCAGTCCCCCACTAAGACTAAACGCGAAGAATCGGCCAGGAACGGCCTAAAATGCCGAAAAAACGAGACACGCTCCACCTGATCGTTGGGCGCATAAACCGCAACAATCCGAAACGAACTACTGTTTACGGCAATATCAGCCACGATCAACCGCCCCCGCATCGACGTGGACAAGGTCCAACCCTCGCATCCAGGGTACGTTTAACCAGCAAGGAAACACCTCTGCCCGGCTGGTCCACGTATGTTGAATAGACAACATAGTCGCTAGACAGCACGCGTGCATCAACCTCGCAAGCAAAGGGCGTCTCCTGAATCGAAGCTACATCTACGCCGAACGACAAGAGATCACGAAGCAGGCGGGCCGCCTTACTCCGATTCCTCAAGCCCCTCGCATTTAACTAGCTATCTTGAGAAACATTTTTCAAGTTGATTCCCCTACTCACATTCTGGACGGAAATCTGCGGATGAAAGGACCTCGATGAATTGTCCCCGGCTCCCTGTCCCCATCTCTGTCGTTATACGACCATCTCGGACAATACTGCCAACGTCCGAGGGCTACGTTAGTTTTCCTGTATAATGAAAGGTGGAGGATTACTGGAACCCTCCCTACATAATATTTCTGTATCTTTCTCAGTTTCGGGGTTCCTATTTCCGCTATACGGTTCTCCAGAATGGCATAGAGTGGCAATAGAGTGATCCCACGCTATTAGATTTCGGCCTGTGCTCTTTATACATGTTATTACGCCAGCGGCCTTGGGGAAATGTCGGGGATCATCTGTAGCAAGTCCGTCTACTGACGCCATCTTTAACAAGGGCTTCAACAAAGCTCTTTTTTGCTTCGACATGCCTGATTCTATTGATGGCTTATCCCACGGCAAGACATTACCCCACTCGAGAATTTCTTCTTATGAGAAGTAGAATTCTCCTGGGAGGGGTGCTGGGCTTTGGAGATTTACTAAGCATTGTGCTGGTGGAAATGTTAGACATTTCTATGACGGTCGTCCTCGAGTATCGCATCCAGAGGTTGGCAGTGAATATTTCGGAGACAGTAGGAAAACGTAGTGGAGGTTCGCAGTGGATATCACAGCAGAGTGTAGATCATCCTTCGCCTTTGGTCCTTCCGGTAGGAGGAAACAAGATGGCCGCCTTTATACACTATGAATACAGTGTTGGGCGGCTTCTGATTGGTCAACCTTCTATTGGTCGACTATAAAGGGAAATAAGTCATTCTGACTCGCTCACTAGTTATATGCGCTATATACCCCAAAAACCGTAACATCCCCCCTTATTTTGGGTATATAATGGAATCTTCGTTCAAAATATTAGTAAGGTTAATAAATACTTTAATTCCAAAAAATTATTTGTTGTTTTTTTTTGTATTTTTTTTTGTATTTTTTCTTGCAATTAATATTAATACGTCAGAAATACTTTAGTATTCTAGATTTTATTTCTTAAGGAAAATTAGTATCAACAAAATTAGTCATATCACTTTATCCACAGTTAAATACTTCCCGGGTTAATAAAACATGAATAATCAATATTATAAGTTCACACTGCGGTCACAACAAAAAGTGGAAAGAATTGTTACTTTACCCATAACTGGGACCCATTAAAACAGTTACTATCACTCCGGGTCAGAGTGATCCAGGGAAACATTTAGAAGAGGATTGGGCTCAAAGTAGGACCATTTACCTTTATACCCCGAAACTAAGGACTTACATTCATACCAAAAACCGAACTGACGTTTCTTAGGACAGTAACTAATGGATGCAGTTTTACGTCCTAATAAGGACCTTACAGGGACTTAACGGATGCAGTTTCACGTCCAGCCCAGGACCTTAATGGATGCAGTTTTACGTCTTGCCCAGGACCTTAATGGATGCAGTTTTACGTCTTGCCCAGGACCTTAATGGATGCAGTTTTACGTCTTGCCCAGGACCAATGAGGACCTTATTGGTCAGTACCAAATATGGCAGAAGTGAAAGTCTGTAATTTGATTTTTGTAATTGGTTTTGTAAATAAATCTGCCATATTTTTTTCCGATTGAACATATTCAGTTTGTACTGTTTTCTTTTGTACTTGGTCCCTAACGAATTGATACTTTATATCAATATGCTTTGATCTTTGATGTATTATTGGATTTCTGGCCAAAGCAATACTGGCCTGGTTATCGCAGTAAATAGTTATTGGCTCAGTTATTACCAGTGTTTTAACGGTTTCTATTAGTAATTTAAGAAAAATGGCCTCTTGTGTTGCTTTTGATAATGCAATATATTCCGCTTCACAGGTAGAAAGTGAAATCATCCCCTGTTTTTCCGATTTCCAGCTGATCATTGGGTTACCATCAGCTAGCTTAAAGCAGTAGCCTGTTATACTTTTACGATCTGGTGAGTTGGCCCAATCAGCATCACAAAATCCTTCCAATTTCAATGGTTTATCTGCTTGTCGAAATACTAGGCACCGACTCTTAGTTCCCTTTAGATAACGTAACACTTGTTTAGCTCTCGTTAATTGCACAGTTCCCGGTTTATTTAAATGTTGGGATAATTTCGTAACCGTATAGCAGATATCTGGCCTGGTTGCCGTCATCAAGTAAATAAGACTTCCAACCAATGTTCTATATTCATTTTCACACACCGCTATACCATCTTCTTTATTCATAATTGTGTTTAAATCCATTTCACATGGAGTAGCTCTCGTTTTGCAATTTTGCATGTTAAATTTAGATAAGAGTCTCTCAATGTATCTAGATTGATTCATTGTAATAGTGTTACCTTTAAATTCGAACTGTATACCAAGAAACCATGATAGTCGACCCAAATCGGTCATCTTAAACCTTATTTCCAGGGAATTTTTGATTTTTAATAGAGCGGTCTCACACTTTGATGCAATTAACATATCGTCGACCCAAATAACCAGAATTACTAATATTTCATTACTAAATGTTCTTGTGTAGAGACATTGGTCAACGCGAGAGGATTGGAATTGCTGTTCTATTAAATAAGAATGGATTAGTTTATTCCATGTTCTGCCGCTCTGTTTCAGTCCATATAGTGACTTTTTGGTTTCCATACATAATTATCGCCTTCTTTAAAACCTTCTGGCGGTTCTATATATATCTCATAATCGATGGCAGCATTCAAATAAGCTGCTTTCACATCCATATGGTGTATATCCATACCATAATGTGCGGCCATTTGAATCAAAATTCTAATTGTTGTCATGTTTGTTGTTGGACTGAATGTTTCTACATAATCTTCCCCGTATATCTGCGAAAAACCTTTAGCTACAAAACGAGCCTTGTATAGTGGCGCTCCATCCTCAGTACGCTTTACATTATAAACCCAACGGCTGCCAATAATATTTTTATCATCCGGGGGCCTTTTTAATTCAAACGTGTCGTTTAATACGAATGATTGAATTTCTTTTCGCATGGCAGCCATCCACCGTCTAGCATTGATAGAATGTATGGCCTCTTGGTAATTCTTTGGGATACACTGCACCGAATAAAAACAATCAATGTCGCAGGTATTACATTGGTCCATTCCAAAATAATCTGGCTTTCTTCTATCTCTTGTCGGGTAACGCGGAATTTTCCCCCCCTCGTCAGTTGTATTTTCTTTTAACTCAAGTTTTGCATCCGATTTTTCCTCGTCTACAACATCTGGTGTAATACCTTCCTCTGATTGTGGATTCTGGACGGGTTTTCCACTCATAGACCCATAATTGGGCCATACTAGCTTGGGTTGCACTAGTTCGTCGCAGTTAACATTCTTTTCTTCATGTTCCACCCGTCGCTCAAAGGAATATGTAAATCTGACGCATCTAATCTTCCTTTTTGTTCTAGTTTTTGGAAAATAAATCATATAGGCTGGACTTGTCTTGTCATACCCAATGAATATGCCCCTTTCACTTTTTGGATCTAGTTTCGCCCTGTGGTCGACATATGAATAGCAAATTGTACCAAAAATATGCATATCACTCACATTGGGCTTGAAGTTTGTATAAGCTTCGTAAGGATTTTTTTTAATGTTACTATTATAGCAGCGGTTTCTTATATATACCGCCGTGTTTAATGCATAAACCCATAGATTTTTGGGCAAGTTGGATTCTATTAACAAACATCTAGCCATTTCAAACAGTGTCCTCCAACTGCGCTCAGCAACTCCGTTTTGATGTGGCGAATAAGAACAAGTTTTCTCATGTTTAATGCCTTCATTTATCAGGAGGTTTTTGTAAGCATCAGAAGTAAATTCGCCACCATTATCGGTCCGAATTATTTTTACCTTTCCATACGGGGAGATATCTGATAAATAGATTTTTGTAGCTCGCAGTGTGTCAGACTTATTTTTCAGGAAATATACCATAATAAGTCCTGAATATTCGTCTACAAAGTTTAATACATATGAGTAGGTGTCAATACCCTTTGGGGTAATTGGACTCGCTAAATCGCAATAAACTCTGAACAAAATATCTGTTGCTTTTGGGATCCGACCCCTCTCTCTATATTTCGTCATTTTACCTTTAATACACGTATCACAATATTGCAAGCCCTTTGGAAGTGTAATTTTCATTCCAGTGACGTGTTCTTGTAATTTTTTAACATCCGAATCATTACAGTGGCCCAATATTTTGTGCCAAGTTCTTAAGTCATGCGTGGCTGTCCTCGCTGACTTAATACAAACGTCCATTTTGCTGTATATTAAATTCATTTCCGTCTGGATATGTTAACTTTGAATTGTCGCGATGAAAACTGATTTTAACACCAGTTTCAATTGCAGACTGAACTGAGAAAATATTTTGCTTAAATTTTGGAATATATAAAAGCCCTCTTAATAAACATTTACAAACATCTCCCTTAGTATTGCGTAGATAAATACAGGCATCGCCTCTTTTCAAAACAAATTATTAGCTCTGGTCCCATCAGCTAACTCGATAAAATGCGAGTCGGGCTGAAAATTGGGGTAAAAACCAATAAATTTTGTTTTATCTGTAATTACATGATTTGTCGCTCCCGTATCGATCAAGTAAGAGTCACAACTGCTGGCCACAGCACCCAATCCAAACGAAAAGGCATATGTACATCCCTTCGAAGAAGCTTGTACATTCTTACAATAGTCATTCCGTGTATAAAATTGACATTTCGCACGAGTATGGCCAACATTACCACAACGAAAACAAACGATATCCTTACTATATCCGCCTTTATAATTCCTGTAATAATTGCCTCTAAAGCCCCTGTTCCTACTCTCATAGTTCCTAGTCTGATTGCTTTGAGGAACTGGTTTTCTGAGTTTTTTAAATGACGTTCTTAATTGCATGACATTATTGCCGTGATTTTGGTGGGAACACATTTTTTCAGTTTCTTCATAGCTACGTAACGCCATTTTAAACTCAGTGAAAGTTAGTTGTTTATCTTTTTGGGTTATAACTGTCGTAAATGGTTTGAATGACGGTGGAAAACCCTTCAAGACCATGGCTATTAGCAGCCCATCCGAGATAATTTCACCTGCAATTTTTAAAGCATTCATAACGTTCTCCGCTCGAATAATGTAATCGGTTATAAATTCGTTTTCTCGTCTTTTCAATGCGGTTAATTCCGTATATAAGGAAATAATTTTAGGCTTACCTTTTGACAAATAGTGTTCACGCAAAATCTGTAGAGCTCTTCGGCCATTATCCTTGGCCTCTCTCATTATTAAAGACAAACTCCGGTCGTCCAGGAATTGAATTAACTCAGCAAAAACGGTCGCATTTTTTTCCATGAAATCATCCCCCTCCTGGTCGAGTTTACAAAGGATGATATCATGGAGCTTTTGTATTCTGAGGTAGCCCAAAAACTTCGTCTCCCATAATTCATATCTCGATTCATTTCCGTCAAAATATAATCGTGATCTGGGCTCATAACCTATCTTAGACATTTCTATGACGGTCGTCCTCGAGTATCGCATCCAGAGGTTGGCAGTGAATATTTCGGAGACAGTAGGAAAACGTAGTGGAGGTTCGCAGTAGATATCACAGCAGAGTGTAGTTCATCCTTCGCCTTTGGTCCTTCCGGTAGGAGGAAACAAGATGGCCGCCTTTATACACTATGAATACAGTGTTGGGCGGCTTCTGATTGGTCAACCTTCTATTGGTCGACTATAAAGGGAAATAAGTCATTCTAACTCGCTCACTAGTTATATGCGCTATATACCCAAAAAACCGTAACAGGAAAGTGGAGTAGAAATGTCATCGGCTGCAGTGGTATTGGTGGTGGAGTGTTTGATGAGGAGATCTATTGCTAATGGGGGACAGTGGTGCTTGCAGAGGGAAAGTAGGAAGGCTTCTTGTGTTATCTTCTTTAGGCTACTTGACTGGCGAAGCTGGGGCTGATTGAGCCTTTGTTGGCTTCAGCTCGCTTGTCTTTTTTCTTTATTTACCCCCTTTTCTTTTTCTTTTTCTGTTTCCTCTCTTCCTCTTTTCAGTGAAGACGACCGAGTTGAGGGAATCTCCTGCATTTCTACTTCCCTTACTTGCTGGTCCTCCGACTCTCGTTGGGGACACTCATTCCGCTGCTGAAGGAAAGTCGTGGTACATTTGGGTCCCCTTCTTGACGACTTCCGGCCACTCTCCAGTTTTCTTGGTTGTCTGTGCTGTTGCCTGTGATGTTTTCTGCTTCATATTTCTTTTTGGGTTGCAGGGAAGGATTTTGTCCCGGGCAAACCTTCGACAAATACCCCGCAGCCCCACGAGCCCCAAAAAGTGGTCGATGACCCTCTACAAGCGATATAGATAAGCCTACCTTCACACATTAACGTGTTGGGTATTTCCGCAAACTTTCGATTTAATCTAATTGAGATTTCAATATTACCTGTGGCAATTCCGGCCTAACTTTTAATAGGGCAGATGTCGGAGACGTCCCCATACTTAGAAATGAAAAAAAAAACAATATGGACTTCAGATATGTAGAGTGGTACCCTGTAGAGTCACCTTTGCTTTTCTCGTCCCCCATATATTCCGTTTGAAGCCTGACTGTCGAAGTAGTTAGAATACAGCCTGCCAACGATTTGGCTTTCTCTTCTGTTGGCAATAAGATGTCTCACATTGACCTACTATTTCTTGCTAGAATTTAGGCTGCAATTTGAAGAATTTTCAGGGACTTCCCTTGTCACGATATTTAGCTTCCGGGTTTTGGGGTCCGTTGTTAGTAACGAGATTGTCCTTGTATTCACCGTGTCCAGTACGTTCGGCACCGGTAATAACTCATTTCCATTAACATATGGATCAAACTTCTCTTTTAAATTTTTGAAATATTCTGGCCCTTTTTGTGGGGGCCTATCCCTTGCCCATGTCGAAGGAGTTACTTCTGTAGGGGAAGCAGAAAGAGATTCGGGCTCGTCACCCCAACACAATACACTCAATTGAGACTAATAAGACGACAAAGAAAGACAACAATGGATACACAAGATGATGGTGGGAGGCAAACAAAAGTAACACTTAATCCGAAGAATATCCAACGAAAATATCTTTGACGGCTCGCGGTAAACTCGGTAACAGAAAAAATCTCGAAAGATAGATAGATAGATACCAATATAGATAGATAGATAGATAGATAGATAGATATGAAGAGACTGAGATAGTTACATCGACAAACATTTTGCTGATGTAAAATATAAATGATATTCTATCACTTACGACTTGTCTTCTTCCTTTTCGTCTGTCGAAATATTTTCCGACTTGGTTACAGTCGATGCCGTACGTTCATGAGTAAGACGCCAATCAGTCACTGGTTCTTGCAAATTCCCGATAGCCATCACCGCAATATTGCCTACTTCTTCATTTCTCTCCGGTTGTCCATTGGGAATCATGTTCCTCCGAAGAAGGCCGCAGTCACCGGACACATTTTTTTCGATGCTATCTTCAACAAATCCAAGATTCACGGATCCACCCCCAACAGAAATTATCCGGGAAGATCTTCTATTCTCTTGTCCCAAATCAAAAGAACCTGATTTCATAGAGCCTACATCGAACGGTCCCTTATCCGTGGTTATGCTGTTAACAATCGAAACTTTCCTGCTACTCATAACTGAAGATTTCCTCGATGCACTCTCAAGAAAGTTTGCTGCTGTCATGATTATGTCGTCGTTGATGTCTATACTTTTATGCAATACTGTTTACTCTTTTTCACAAAGAAAACACATTATCTTTCCTTAATTATTATGCGAACTAAATGTATATTTAGCCTGATTATGATGTGCCAACGTGACACGAAATTTCTTAATTCGAATTAGAGACGTGAAGTTCTAAATGTTGGTTAAGCGTATGTGGAGAATAAATTATAAAAAATTTCTAATGTCAAGGAATACTCGTTGTCACTTTCGTAGTGCTCGTTGTAGAAGAGACTTTGTAATCGCAAATACAACTATAGTAACGCCGTTGAACAATACTAGTGCCAGACGCCTTCGAATAGCACTCGTAGTAATAGTACTTGCTCGATAATACTCGATCGAATAGTATTACGTATAGTAACTCGAAAGGAGAAATATTATAGAGAATAGAGTAGATAAGAGCGGTCCGTATAGTAATAGAGGATAGGCTAGAAATAGAGATCCGAATAGTAATAGAAGATAGAGAAGAAATAGCGATCGTTAGTCATCAGCTACTTCCTACATATATGCATTTTCTCAATGGTCTCGTGGTCCACTTAATTCAATAGTGGGATCGCTTGTGCTTACTCTGGCGATCTATGTTCAAACTCTAGTGCTGGCAGAAATTTAAATAAAGCGCGATTTGTCTTTTTAAAATAATAAAATATGAGAGAAAATTCATTTTCAATTATCATATTTTTCCTAAAAGTTTTTTTTTTTATTTATTATTGTGAATATTTTATCTGTAATCATTGATACCTTTGTGCAAATTAATTGAAACAAGCGCTTTAATTGCCTTTATTTCACCATACGGTCAGTTTTAGACCCATCTGAGTGAGAGGGTGCAATCGATTTCTATTTTTTCCTCGGATTTGTTCATTTGCAGAGGTGTGCAGAATCTGTTTTCGGGATGTATGATGAAATTTATTTGGCCTTGAAAAGTATTGCGCCATCCGTCATTGCATCAGATTTTTATCACCTCCAGACAATATTGTCTCAACTGTCTATTAGTTGTCCTACGAAAATAGTAACGCTGCACGAACACACTGGTAAGCCTTACAGAATGATCGCAGACTGTACGATGAAAAAGAAGCTCGTGACGGCCATTATAGTCCTGTGGTACTGTGAGCCCCAAATCAATGTGGACTGCTTCAAATTAGTATTAAATTTGGACTGCTTCAATTTAGTATTAAATCGCATTAAAGCTTCTAAATAATAAAGGCGGACATACAAAGTACTAACATGTTCACTGGGTCATGTTTTATTAAGTACGAAAAAAATAAATTATAACGAATTTATTCGTTTTGTTTCAATTAATTTGCACAAGGATGTATGTAAGTATCTTTGTCTATGTCGACACGAGATCACAGCAAAGAGTCCGTAGTCTTACGCGTTCATTACTCTAGAATTTGGTTATGTTAAAATTTAAAAATATAATTCGTTTTTCATCGAGACGCTAGAAATTATCTATTTACCAAAAAAATCGATAAATTGCATTAAGCCGAAATTATACTCTTTGTTAATTCTTGGTGCCCACTGCTAGCAGAGCGGCCATGTTTACATTATAACAGCAGCAAGAAAACAAGCTGAATCTTTGATCATGTAACTAAAGTACAACTATAAGCACACATCAGCAGAAGGCAGTGTGACAAACCTGAAGATATGTTATAGCTAAAGTGCGATTAATTTTGTCTTACCGGATACATATACCGGAATGAACAAACAGTGAAATATTTGTTAAAATCGTACACGTTAAAAAGTGCTTAATTTCAAGTAGGAAAACCAAACTTGCAGCAGGAACCTCAACATTCTGATCTAGATGTTGACAGTTTCTTTCCGTAATTATCGTTAGAACAACCGCAGTTAACATAGAGAAACGAAGCCATATTGCTTTCACAGGATACTCGTAATTGAGTTGACGCCCCGTTTATATTTTTAAAGAGTATATTTATTTATTTTCGTTTACCGTCCTGAATACTTGAGAAATATTAATAATAATATATTTTTCCTTTACTGGTAGCACAACACAGAGGTTTATGGACGATATATATATATATATATATATATATATGAAGAAAATTTGGAAAAAACAAACAAAAATCCTTAAATGCAATTATGTTGTTTAAAATGAATGAAATGTCGACGTCTGACGTTTCGGTTTAATAAACCTTTTTCAAGACAATATTCATTAAAATACAATTCAGTTCAATTTGACAAAAGCGATGGACATATAAACGTCAGACGTCGACATTTCATTCATTTTAAACAACATAATTGCATTTAAGGATTTTTTTTTTTTTTTCCAAATTTTCTTCATTCTGTCGGATTTATATCCATTTACATTTGCTTATATATATATATATATATATATATATATATATATATATATATATATATATATATATATATATTCCCAAGAGGATAGAATCCAGGTAGAACTCAATGTCCATAACAGAGTAAGTATATAATATAAAAGGGTCAAACACAAATATACAATTTTTTTTTTTTTTTTTGAATTTGCAGGTCTGATGTTTTTGAATCGCTCTTACGATTCCAATGTAATAAATTTTAACCATGGAACATTAGTGTTTGAGACTTTTATATATATATATATATATATATATATATATATATATATATATATATATTATTATTATTATTATTATTATTATTATTATTTAAACGTTATTTTTAGTGTATACTTGTATCTGAGTAGATGCTCTATTTATTTATTAAACATTATATTCATTTATTTCCGTCTACTGGCCTCAATACTTGAGAAATCTCATTAGAGAAAAATTTGTGATCCCCAGCAGAATAACGTTTCAGTAATAAAAACCTATCCGAATAATGAATAAAAATTCATTCTCTTTCTTCATATATATATATATATATGAGAGAGAGAGACAGACAGACAGACAGACAGACAGAGAAATATATATATATTTTTTTTTTTTCTTATTTTTTTTTTGAATTTGTAGGTCTGATGATTTGGATCGTATTTACGATTCCAATGGAATAAATTATGACCATGGAATATTAGTGTTTAAGCCTTTTTATTATATCCTTACTCTGTCCTAGACATTGAGTTCTACCTGGATTCTTCCTCTTGGAATTTTTTTTTCCAAAAATATACATATATGGGTATTTATATTTATATATTTTGCATATTTATGTATATTTTCCACTAATATTATATATATATATATATATATATATATATATATATATATAGGTAAAGACTAAAGGAAAACTTATCTTTACGCGCTGCATTCTCAGTTGTAATTTATCAAGGTAAATGTTTTTATAAACAGAAGTAGAAATATAGTTAGATTTTCATTTTTTTATTATTTAAGAACGCACAAAAATATTGTTACGACTAATAGGGAAAGTCAAGGTAAACTATGAAAGATGCAATATGATGCAATTTAATGTAATTTCATTTTGGAAACCAAACAATATTTTTTATAGATACATATGCAAAAGAAAATCTTTACATTGTTAAAATCTTAACTTGATAAAGTCCATCAAAAGACAAAAGACATTGGTGAAGAAATGTTTTCCTGCTGTTTTTATTTATATTCTCTTTTTACAGATATATTTTATCTACATGGTGCCCATTAAAAAGAGAATAATTTATTATCATTGTTTTATCTTTCTGAAATAATTAACCTTGGATAAACTTGAATAAATTTCTTGACTATCCATGACATTGAAGAATCGTTTGACTCTTACGTAATTACTTAATTCTGATTAGTTCTTTTATGATTGAATAATTGCTGCTCGATCATTTGACACGACTTTCGTTCTCATCTTCTCGTATGTTTAAACAACTCATTGATGTTGGGCGTCAAATTATCGTACTTTTCAAAGTAGAACCTACGATGTATGGATTGACGAAAAATGCGGAATTTTTTTCTGAATTTTTCAGTCACGTCACCAGTTTTCAACTGTTGTCTCACGTCTTTATGAATTTATTTCATTTTTTACTGGGTACCCTGTATAACACACACACACATACACACACACACATATATATATATATATGTGTGTGATTAAGTCATATTATTTATATTTTTATTTTTAAATATTTAAAATAATATATTTATTATATTTACTAATAAACTATATATGGTATTGTAAAATTAAAATATTAGAATTTAATTACGCATTTATAAACTATTTTATGATCAATTAATAGATATATAATTATGCAAATTATTTTTATAATTATTTTTCAAGAAAATATGAGACAATATCTACAAGAAACTACTATTTCATTTCTTTGATTTAATAAGTTTTTATCTTTCAGAAACTTAATAGTATATATTGTTTCATGTAGTCACAAAGGACATGGGTCATTTAAAGGTCTACATGTTCTCGCTATTTTTATTAATTTCCATTATACTCTTGGTGTTTTATTTGTTTTTTTTAAATGCCAAAAATATTTGGATAAGGATGTTTGTTTGCGATGCTTAATAGCATTAAAGGAAGTCAGATGTTGGCTCAATCTTAATTTAAATTCATTTGTAGTAGATCAAATATAAAATTTCCCACTATTAGTATTCTCAATAGATTAGATAGTGCATTGGTAAACTAAAGATTCTGTGAGGCATTTATTATTCAAAGGACAATTTTCAGGATTCCTACAGTTACATCATTTTTCTTTACTATTGTTTATTATTTCCGGATCATTATTTCCCAGAATTCTATTATTATGTTTTTATAATTTTTCATTACAACTGTAACATCTCGTGAGACTTTTGTCCATTATTTTCATACAACTTTTTATTCGAACGCAAGTCCTTTTATCTATTTTCTTTATTCGAACGTAAGACTTTTATATATATATATATATATATATATATATATATATATATATATATATATATATGTGTGTGTGTGTGTGTGTGTGTGTATGTGTGTATATGTGTGAGTGTGTGTGTGTATATATATATATATATATATAGTTTATTCGAACGTAAGACCTTTTGTCTAATTTTTTTTTCGGACGTCAGACCTTTTGTCTTATTTATTTATTTATTTATTTATTTTTTATTTTTATTTTTTTAAATTTATACGAACATTTCGCACTTTTGTATATTTTAAATCGGAATCATAACGCGCACATAGTGTATTTATAGTGTTTTTCCTCTTGATCATTGCCATATATCGTTTGTATATATCATTTTTATTTTATTAGTTTGTCATCGGATTTTAGCGATACATATATATATAAACATAATTTTAAAATTATTTTTTATTCGAACGTAAGACCTTTGTCTAATTTATTTTATTTCTTTAAATTTATACGAACATTTCCCATTTTTGTATATTATTTGTATTAAGAAACAGGCTAAACAATAAAATGTGATAATAGCGTTGAGTTCAAGTATCCCCGCCAAAGAAAAGAAAAAAAGTACAAAAAAAAAACGGCAAATAATTAAACCTTAAAATACTTAAACAAATAGGGTAAGATTTAGGAACATTAAGATTACCTCTTCAGTTATCCATCGAAACTGCAATCCACCGAAATAAGAAAAGAAGCCAGTCCCCACCGCGGGCCATTTAAAAATTAGTCCGCGCAGCAGATTGGTTGTTACTAACATCCAATCGGATGCGCGGAATATGTGGTCTTTCTTCCTCTTATTCTTTAAAAAGGCCAGAGTAGCTGTTAGCGTTTAAACAGAAGGGGGAATCAGGGGTTGATCTCCCCTGATTAGGTCGATTTGGTGATGGGAAGTATGATGTTGAAAGACCCGAATCTCCCTGATGAACCAAGTCAAAACATCACTGACGACCCCCTTACGCGCCTACTTAAAAGCGTATTTTCGAATTAACTTAATTTTAGGGTATTTTTATTAAAAATTTTGCTAAGTGTATTATTTCTAGGAAAATGTACATTTATTAAAACAAGAAATTTATGCCCTAAGTTACTATTAACCATTTGGTTGAATGGTGGGAGGTGCACCAAATGATTTTTCTATTTCTTCTCTGGTTTTTATTATCAATTTTTATATAATTAATGTCAGGGCATTTATAACTACTTCTTTGAAGTTTTATTATAAAATTTACTTTGGTCATAGAATATTTTTTCATTAGCAGATTTTATATTTATTCTTTTATCAATAGATGAAGGTATATGCTTTATTTAGATGGGGGATCTTTTGACTTCGGCTTAAAGGATTAGTATTGTTTTTTTATAAGATTGTTATATATTATTCATTAAGTCTAATGTTATATCGAGGAAGTTTAACTCTTTTTAATTTTGTATTAACAGTAACTTTCAAATTTAGGTATTTAAATTCTCTATATATTAGCTTTCTAATCTTATCAATTTTAAAGTTTGTAGACTTCCTCACAACCCTATACAGTCCAATGTCTTTAATATTAATTTCACAGTGTGCACTTAGATTATATATATATATATATATATATATATATATATATATATATATTAAATAGACCAACAAGGTCGGAAGACTCAGCAAACTCATACGATCCCATTGTGATATCAAAATGGTCTTCATAATTTTTTATCCACTTGTTATTATGAATGACGACAGATATTTTGCGTTCATGATTATGTTGCTTTCTTCCTCAGATAGATCAGAGTATAGAGTAGCAAATTCCAGGGCATCCGCGATAGCTTCCCTTGATATTGATGGGTAGTATTCTTCGAAGTCGAACTGTATTAGGGTACAATTTGATTTATCCTTAATTGAAAAGCAATTGGTGACTTCTTTGGTATTAATCCATTGTATTAACTCCAGGTAATCCTTTGTTTGTTAACTCTTTCCATCATTTTTTTTACTGATTTTACCGATCTCAGGCAGGCTTGGATTTATAATTCTGGTAGTAGGATTACCCTCAAAATCGGGTTTATAGTCCTTGATGGTAATATAGCAATCTTGTTTGGTAAGTTTACCTATTCTATCACTAATTTTTAATTTATTTATGATTTTATGTTTAATTTAAGATTTAAGTTTTGATTTCGAAATATGTTAATTTCTGTGTCGCGATGCATACATACTTCTTTAAAAATTAATTAAAAGCTCTGGATTATAAATTTCACTGTTCTTTCTTTATATATATATATATATATATATATATATATGTGTGTGTGTGTGTGTGTGTGTGTGTGTGTGTATGTGTTTGTGTATTAAACAACAGAGAAATCCCAAATTACCTCATGGATATAGTCTATTACAGCTGACGTCAAGTACGTAAGTTTTGTTCAACGCAGACACACAGACTTTTGTTCAACGCAGACAAATGGGTCCATCTGCCTGGGTTGAACAAGACAAACGTATTCGGCGTCAATTGGAATAGACTTTAACCCTGAGATAATTTCGGATTTCTCTGTTGTGTAATTTATATGCTCTGTTATAATAAATATATTGAACTCTGTTTGTGGATCAGTTTTAATATGTTATATTATTAGGACCCACTTGGATTATATACCAACGGATTTTGTACCTGGACTAATATATATATATATATATATATATATATATATATATATATATATGAGTTGGAGAATATTATATAAGAAATGTATATATCACACTAATAGTGGTATTTGTTTCGCCCAAAATAAAGCTATAAATCTACTAAGACGCAAGGGGTTACTAAGTGCAATAGAACAGAAGCAAAACAAAAAAATTATTAAGGAAAGAAACTAATAAAAAAACAGGAATTAAGAAAACAGAAGATAACGATTGACAGTGCTTTTTGAAGATCAAAGTTGACGAGAAAGAAACTTTTATTGATTCGTCTTCTACGGCTTATCAACCCTTTGCAGATTAAAGCCAAAATATTTTAGATTGCAAGAATGTATTTAGATGATAATGGTTTACTGATACTAGTCTTACTAATTAATCCATAGCTGGGAGGAGAAGATGTGGATTCATACATGTCACAAGGATATTTGAATGTAAGTGAATACACCAGCCGCACATCTAAGCTTACAGCTCCTGATATTGCCAAGCGGTCATCCATCGAGACACTGGCCAGCCATTGCACTATTCTTCCTTGAATGTCACCATGAACGACAATTCTCATCCCAAAACTTCAGACAGCAAAAAAGAATATGTTGAATGTAAAACAGTTTTCTTACCCAGTTCGACGTAATTCACCACCAAGAGTTCTTCCTAACAGATTTTAATAAATTTAAACATCAAGGTTTGTTTGATATTTTATATTGGAATTTTCCAGTCTTTTTTATGCATTTTCTCAATATATAAATACATGCGTATTACATATATATATATATATATATATATATATATATATATATATATATATATATATATATATAATTTGAAAAAAAACAGACCACTTTAAGGCTCCATTGTAATAATTTATTTCACCAGTGAATCTTATCCTTCTCTGGATCCTCAGACTTCACTTTCAAAAGGTGAAACGAAAATGAAATTAAAATTTGCACTTTTGATGAGTAGTATTAAACTTATATAAGTTGACATAAAGGGTGGTGAGGGATGGTATGAGAGACATGGTCGAGTTCAGAGAGGGAAGGGAGAGTTTTAAAATGTATTTTTATATTTCTTTTTAAAATGCTAAATAGTGAGGAAGGAGGAGGTAAGGATCAGACATTTAATCGGTCAACTCAACGGAAATAATATAGGGAAAGTTAAAGAAGAAAAAAAGGGAAAAAAAGGGGGGAAGTGTAGCGATAAGAGATGTACGTTGGGTTTTTGGAGGAAGGCGAGAGGTGGTATAGCTTTAGCAATTTAGATAAAAACAGATTTTAACGTTTGATAATAATTTAAATGTTTAAAAACTCGACAAATAAAATAAATTTGATGCTTGTCAACTTATATAAGCTTAATACTTCTAAGGACGCATGGCACAGTGGATAAAGGCGTTGGTTAAATCAAGTGACAGGACCCAAAGTGTGTGAGTTCAATAAGGTGGTGGAGAACTTGGAGAAGGGAATTAACAGGAGATAACTGATAATTGAGATCCATTAAACATGGCACGTGAAACTAGAACAGTCTACCCCAGTGAGCGAAATAAAGGGTTCAGTTCGACATTACAACCACCTGAAGAAGGCCTGAGTGTACAACGGCCGAAACTTTGTAATGAATATGGCGTCAAAGATGAGGACAATATTCCGAATAATGTAAACAGTGTACATAATAATTCATCTCAGAAATATAGACCAATACTGAAGAAGGCCTGAGCGCACAACGGCCGAAACGCTGTGATAAATATAGCGACAAAGATGAGGACAATAGTCCGAATAATGTAAACAGTGTACATAATAACTCATGTCAGAAATATAGACAGATACTGTAGAAGGCCGGAGCGTACAACGGCCGAAACGTTGTGATAAATATGGCGACCAAGATGAGGACAATAGTCCGAATGATGTAAATAGTGTACATAATACCTCATCTCAGAAATATAGACAAACACCTTGATGATTTGATACGTCTTGTTTCTGCAGGGTTCAATCTGTGGCGTCCTGAGATCACATATCACAACGTGGAAGGAAGGTTGTGGATTGAACGACCAAGTTTGGGACCAGAGCAACAGCGTGACGGGTTATAGTGGTCTAATGTTTAGCAACCTTATCTCGCAATAAAAGCTACGACTTCGTAGTAAGTTCGTTCCTGACTGGGTGCCCCATACTTTCGGCCTGGTGTCACGTCTAAACTCCGCTTAGAAATCCGACGTGTGCACCTCGACGTGGTGTAATGATTAGCAATCTCATCTCGCTAGAACCATTACAACTGAGTAGTGAGTTCGTTCCTCACTGAGTGCCCCATAGTTACGGTTTTGTGGTACATCCAATAAACAATATAATAAATAAATAATGTTTATTATAAATGCCATTTCTCAAGAACAAAGAAAATGTATAAATTCACTTTATATGTTCAGATTTTATTATAATTCAAATCATCACGTTTTAAAACAATGAACACTGCTGAGGAGTGAAGGTAGTTAAAATAATAGCCGTGTCAAGGAAAAAACTGACCTTTTGACTCTCCTTTTTTGCTTTTTTTTTTGCTTTTTTGTTTTGTTTTTTTTATTATTTATTTATTTTGGTAGGTTGCGGTCACGGAGAACCATGTTTCCCAATGTTTTCTTCGATTTCTCAACGTCGAGTTCTGGTAGAGAAATCCGTTTCTTCAGATGGAAAATCCCCCACACACACACACTTAAATTTGATTCCTGTCATTCTTTCCGCTTCAGAAAAGTCTTGGCAAAATACAGGATATCTCAATACCAGCAATTACAAAATAGGATCAAGTCAAGAGATGCCGCTACCAAAAGAATGAGAAACCATTCTTAGATTCCTAAAGTGGATATTTTGCGTGACCAATATTGAACAAGAATTGTGATCAGCAGACAAAGGTTAGAGGCAATGGTTAATGCGCCGTAAATACAGAAGATCTGTTGATAGGAATCCGTATAGTCAACCAGTACACCTGAAAATAAATTGGGAGAAATCGGTTTAAGGATTTTCGATTTGTATACAAATAAACAGATTTACGCATCAAAGAAAAAAAAAATATATATATATAGGGTACGATGGGTAAATATACTATTGTATACTATTGTATATTGTATATTTTTATTTTCGCTTATGTTTGTTCTTGTTTTTGTCGACAGCACAGTATATTAGGGTCAGTTGGGGCACAGTCTGTGAGAAAAATAGCACCGTGGCGTAATTCACTCTGCCAGAAATTTAGAAACGGCATGCTCTACTACTTGGCAGTCGCACCGGAAGCTCCAATACGAACATTTCAGGGTGTTTGAGTGTCAATCAGAGGGCAATGCAGAGGATTCAGAAAGAGTTGGATGAGTCTAATGCTGATTACGAAGGTACGACAGAGCGGAAAACTCACTTTCATTGTTCTGGTAAGAAAAGGACCCCCGAATTTGTTGGCGAGGTCCTCAACAAGGATTCCTACATCAATGCCTTGAGGAGGTAGTGCTGCCCTGAGTTCAGAGGTTGGCTGATGGAAGCCTTTATATCTGATAACAGGATACAGCACCATGCCACACAAGCAGAAGTACCCAGTCATGGCTGTCAGATAATTACTGCGACCACATCACCCCTTACATCTGGATACCTAACTCTCCAGATTGCAACCCACTTGATTACTATTTGCGTGACGCATTTGAACCATAGACCAACAAAACTCCGTGTAACACTAAAGATTAACTAAAGTCAAGGATTATAGCAGCATTCACAAACTTAAACAAGGAGACAGTCCAGAAAAGTTGCAGAAGATTCCAAAGTTGCCTGGAGGCTGTGGTTGCAGCCAGTAGCAATTTTATTGAATATTCTTTATTTTTTGCGTAATTTAGAGGACAATTTATCCATCGCAACCTGTATATAAGCAGTATTAAAAACCCAGCCGATTAGCAGTGGTCGGAAGATAACACCTAACAATCAATGTTCGTATTGTTCTATACTCACTAACGGATACAATATTGTGCCCTCCTGATCAACAAAACCAAGCAGGTGCGTTGAGAAATGCAATAAGTATCAGGAGATTTCGACTGACACACACACACACACACACACACGCACACACACACAACTGTGTGTGTGTGTGTGTGTGTGCGTGTGTGTGTGTGTGTGTGTGTTTATAAATCGTAAGTTACGCTCAATAAAACCAGGCCAGAATTTTCGAAAACATGTTCTTCCTGACCATTTGCTAGTTCGGTCCACGCAGGTTTCAGACGTGTGATATTATACATTTCTTTATGTGCCACTCCTTTCAGGACGTAGGCGATGTGACCACATTCTGGCATCCCCCCTGTGTGTGTGCGTTGTTTTTTCCTTGTCTCTCTTTCCTTCCATTCGACCGTGAGTATCAGATTCTCCTGGCCCTCCTCCTCATTATGTGTGTGTTTCAGCTTATAAATAAACCTCCTCCTTGTTCGCATCAGAAATTCAGCATTCCCATCCAACGCCTATGAATACAGACACAGGCAAAAATAAAATAAAAATTATCAGGCGAGATTTACTTTGTGCCTCTCGTTTTTATCTCGTTTTTTTTCCTGACTAAATCTCTGTATTATGAAAAAAAAAAACTTTAATGATATAATGACTTAAACTCAATAAATCTCTAGACCATTTGATTGACTATTGTTCGTCTTCCCCACTAAGACGAGTTGTGACACAAGGTTTTCACTAAGGTGTGACTCCGAGCGCGTACATCGGGGGAAGGAACCCAAATTGCCTGCAGCCCCCGCAACCGTCGGTTTGCGTTGGCCTAGGTCCGAGCACCGATCCTTCTCTCTGGTGCAATGAGAGGGCGCGGCTTCGGGCATCTGATCCCCCTCGGCTAGGCACCTCTCAGTATAATTTTCTTCAGTTGCGATTCTGTCCTTTGACGGAGTCACCCCTGAGTGCCTCCAATGACAGAGACGCAACTGAGAGATGATAAATTGACGTGTTACAAACCACTCAAGAGAGACTTTTACACACTGTGACCTTTAGCATTCCCATCAAGAGAGACTTTTACACACTGTGAGCTTTAGCATTCCCATCCAATGTCTATGAATACAGACACAGGCTGACTGCAAATGATAATATCAGACAATTCAAGTCAAATGTTTGCCACACTTATTTATACCGTATCTGACTAAGTAAAGATTACTAGATAACTCCAGTAGCACACTATTATTTCTTAAGTTATCGGTCAGTTCTAGATTCACTGTGTGCGTCTCGTTTTTTTTTTTATGACTAAATCTCTTTATTATTAAAAAAACTTGAATGATATAACTTAAACTCAATAAATCTCTAGGCTCACCGATTATTGTCTTTTCCGTTAGATTGTCCCCCACTATGATAACTCTAGTCTCACACCATTGTTTCTCGGGTCACCGGATAGTTCGATATTCACTATCACTATTTTATCGCGTCCAAAGCTTAAGAAATAGCTTCATGTCTAAATCTCTTCATTATTGAAAAAAAAAACTTGTATAATTAATCTTACCGAAGGATTTAATATGAGTCAGATTTTAGTTTCTTCTTAATATCCATGTTATTAAAGTTTCCATACAGATATACATGCCAAACTTCAATTCAAAAAGAGGAATTGTGTTTGTTATTGAACCATATCTGATATTGTATTCCTTTAAAAACTTTTGTATCAGCGCAACGTCCGATTTCCTATGTATGATACATGTTAGACTTAGTATAAAATTTGGATGATTTTTTTTCATTTTTCTATATTTCCAATTCAATTTCTATTAAATAAATTCGCCAGTTTTGTAGAATTTCTTCCTCGCACACATAGTTGAAATTCTCCTTACTCACCAACCAAATAATTTGGTTATTGCTGCCGTGGCAAGTTGTCCCACTAATTCCAGGGTACCAATTTACTATGAGTCAGATTTGAGTTTCTTGTAAATATTCATGTTATTAAATTTGTCTTGATTTGTTTCGAGCCAAAGTTTTGGCTTACAGATACCCATGACAATGACGAATGGCCCTTTGTGTATTTCACTGAAAAATTACAGATAAGCACGACCTTCAGTTTGAGATTTCGGCGTCCGACCATCTATGCATAATACCACATTTTAAACTTCATCTATCTAAGCCAATGTCCGACTAAAGATAGAGGAATGATATTTGTTATTGAACAATATCCCATAATGAGTTCCTTTGAAAACTTATAATAGCCAATGATAGACTCAGTAAAAAAAAAATGGATTATTTTTTCATCTTTTACCTTTACAATTCAATTTCCATTACATTGAAACTAAATACGACAATTTTACAGAATTTCCACTTCACACAAATAAATGAAAGAAAAGTTGAAATTCTCACTACTCACCAGCCAAATAACCAAAAACTGCCGTTCCTACTCCGTATGAAGTCTCAATAACGGACGTAGCAAAACTGTATTTCTCAATTCCCACAATTTCCAGGGTACCAATGGAATAAAGTCCTGATGGACCTCCCAGGCAAAGGGACAAGACGATAGCGAAACTTAAAAGAGCAAAGTAGGATTCAGCTTGAATGATGAGAATACACAGCGAACCAGAAAGTAAAGATAATGCGATGAAAATATAAATGAAAGGGATTTTGATCCATCGCTGAAGAAATCCAATCGAAGCCCTACAAGAAAGAATGGCCAGTGAAATTTAAAAACGCAGAAAAATAAAACACCGCAAAGACAGTTCTATGAATTCTTCCAATTTTCGTCATTATTGGCCGCTATTTTCTACAGCCTTCTTAATTTATCCTGATGGTTTGATTTGAATTATTTTCGTTATTCGATGAATCATCCGGTCTGTTATCGTCATCACTGTTGTTTTAGTCACTGTTTTAGCCAACAGACTTCCTTGCAATGCATAATTATTTTAGTTATAGAGTTCTCAATATTCGATTAATCTTTTCAGCCGATAACATCTCCTTTCCTTCTTCCAATGAAGGTCTCATCCATTAATTTTAGGTTTTTAGTTAAACACGCGAAATGTCTAATTAATAATGAAACTATGAATTTTAAAATGCGAAAAAAAATTTAACTGCTGAAAAATAACGAATCCGACAGAAGATGATTCTTTATTGAAACCTCATTTCTTTTATTTATTTATTTTTTTATTACCAGATATTGGCCGTTATGTTCTACAGCCTTCTGATTGTATCCTGATATTTTGATTATCGCTGTTCGTTTTCTATTCAATGAATCATTCATTCTATTATCTTCAACATTATTGTTGTGATTATTGTAATTAGTTTGTAATACATCTTTTTCTGGTTTGTAGAAGTTTGAGACATCCTTTCTTTTTTCTTGCCATTACAACTTTTCGGCCGATGATATCTCCAGCCTTCCTCCGGTAGATGTCTCATCGTTTTTGTTAGCAACAGGAAAGATTAAAGCTTGCATCCTATTCGGCGATGAAATTGTTTTTTAACTGAAAATTACCGAACGCCATATCAGTTTAAAAAAATGGTCATTAAAACAACAATGGTGAGGATACTTTTCCAAATATTTAAGCTATTGACGGAAAAATAAATCGATAGTATCGATTCCAAAACAGTTTTGAAAACTCAATATTTCAAGAAGAATACATTTCTGAGATTGCATTTGACCTTACCTTGGAACGAAAAAAATGACACAATAAACACTGTACAGCATGGCGGCATCCTTCAAAGACAAACCTTTCTTGTGAAAAAAAGAGGCTAATAAGCTATACATCGCATTGGATCCGGTCAATGTGAATGTCACAGCACATAGGTAAGCAACGTATATAGGAATTTTGAAGAGGGAGATATCGAAAGCTGTCTTTGATGCCGTCAGAGGAATCGGTTCACTTGACGCCTTCTTCGTTCCGGCATCGATCTTCGTTTGGTTGTTCTTTCTGTACTTGTGAGAGAGAAGAAGAAATAAGGCGAACGGAATCGTCTGCAGGTTGATACCTGCAAGCATCAACATGCTTCCTCTCCAAGTGTACTTTTCAACAAACACTGGAATCAGATTAGGATATGCAATTGAACAGACCGGTGACGCTAAGGATAATGCAGCGATTAAATACTTTCCAGCGTTTCCAAATTCAAGACCCGCAAGGATGAAAGAATTGACATAACAAAAACACGATGCAAAGCCTGAAAATACAAAAAATAAATAACTAAAAAAGCACGAAATAAAAGTAAGACGGGAAGAGGGTATAGCATTCATTTCCCATAAAGCCATTATGTTTATTATGGATTATGGAGTTGCGTTAAAACTTTCGCATTCTGACAATGAGAACCGAGTTCTAATCTCACCATGATCGATTTGTCAGGTAGGAGACTTCCTAGTGTTACGGACTGGAGGGGTCGATCCCAGCGTGTGACACCTTTGGAAATGACTGAATACCAAGGTTTGACCCAAGCCTTATGAGTGGAATTGGGTAGATGGAACCCTCGGGCGCCGTCGATAGCTGTGCTAGCACGAAGTACCAAGTCATCGTGGCCGAGGGCTTGAGCGTGCTGACCCTGTTCAAATTGTTGATCATGCTAGATAACACGCTCCCAGAAACTCTTAGGTCTGCTTAGAATAGTTGCAGTATAAACCATAGCTGGGCTCTGTCGGTGTTGAATAAACACAAATGCGCCGGAACAAGCGTCTACAATAGCGATTGGCTAGACGCCCTAGTAGACCGGTATCATTGAATACGAGTAGCCATCTATACTAGAATGAACTATCCAGGTTTGGGTGACAACCAATGTAAGAGAAGGAAAACTCATAATTTAAAACCCGTGTTTAAGTAAACGAAATGACAAACTATTCTTTAATATAAGCTTCTTCTTGAACCAGGTGAAACTAAACGATTTCAAGATAAACTTATTCGTGCACCAGGTGAAACTAAACGATTTTAATATAAACTTATTCGTGCTCCAGGTGAAACTAAATGATTTTAATATAAATTTGTTCGCGCTTCAGGTGAAACTAAACGATTTTAATACAAACTTGTTCGTGCATCTCGGGAAACTGAACGATTTTAATATAAACTTGTTCGTGCACCTGGTGAAACGAAACGATTTGAATAAAAACTTGCACCAGGTGAAACTAAACGATTTTAATATAAACTTATTCGTGCACCAGGTGAAACTAATCGATTTAAAGTTGGATCTGTTGATATTGTTCGGAATACTTTATTGGGGTTGGGCTAAAAGCAATCGACTGTTTTATTTAAACGACTGCTTCGGACTGACAATTCGTAATTATTCATTTAACCCTGACGATTAAATTATACCTAAACACATAAAGTTTCTCTATAGCATCATATATATATATATATATATATATATATATATATATATATATATATATATATATATATATATAGCATCGTTAAACTCTTTTTGTTTCTAGTTTAATGACAAACATTTGGGAACGATATCGGGAAATACAGGAAGCACTCTGCATTATTTACTTTATTCAGACGGTTATCCTTATCTTCATTTCCATATTCACAACGTTTCATCTGTTGTACGCTCCGGCCTTCTTCAGGTGATTGGAATTTATTGCCGAAATAAAAGGCTCGGTTCGAAATTCCAGTCAGCTGCAGATGGCCCATGGAGATATCAATGGCATAATTTGCCAAGGCCATCTGTAATCATAATAGAATGTCCAGAAATCATATACATTAATATTTCAGGTAGATAAAAAAAAAATAAGGAAAAGGAATATCTTACCAAGTAAAAGGCCAAGGAGAATTACCAAAGTGACGGCATTGGTACTAAAAGAAGATCCAATGACGCAAGAAATTTGTATGAAACCTCCAAGAAGAACAATATTATGTATGCCAAATCGATTGATGAGGAGGCCATCGATGACACCTGAAAGAAACCAAATTGCAAATCATTGATCACACACACACAGAGGCATATATATATATATATATATATATATATATATATATATATATATACAGCGTGTCCATATAGTTCGTGTGCACTTTAAAAAATTTTATAACTTTATTTGTATTTGCGATAGAAGTAATTTGTAAAAAGGATTAGAAAGAAGTAAATCTATATTTTTTAACGTTTTATTGAAATTTTATTTAGGTTTCCGCATGTCCTCTATCATTAGCAATACAAAGGGTAATACGATTTTGCAGTTCACGGAAAACATTTGCCAACTGATTTAGAGTAATGCCTAAAACAACATTAGTTATTTTAGCTATACTTAAAACTAGGTACATTAAACTTTATAACATTTTTCACAGATTATTTCTCTCGCAAATACAAATAAAGTTATAATGTTTTTAAAGTGCACACGATCTTTATGGACACCCTGCATATATATATATATATATATATATATATGGGGTGCGATAAAGTAACAGTATTTTCAGATGGCTTAATATTAACTATGGTTTACTCGTTCGCGAATGGTTAAATCTTAATTTCGAGTTGAGGTGAATAGAGCGGCGTGGAGCAGCTGAGCGGTCATCCCTATCACCAGACCTGGCACCACCAGACTTTCTCGTAGGAGAACTGAAGGATCTTACGCAGAGGCTCAGACCAAAAACAGTTCCTGAATTAAATCAAGCAATTTCTCATGAATAAAATTTCACAAATTAATGTAGAAATGTGTCAAATGTTGTGTAGAAATGTTGCTGATTGAGTTTAGCGTTGTACTGAACATGAAGGAGTCCTTTATGAAAATCTTAAATAGTTTTTTTTTAATCATAACAAATTATGCTTTGATGTAACAATATTTAGAAATTTTCTGAAGTTATTGGAATTTATTTTGTTCACTAAAAGTTTAAAGTTATTTTTCTGTACAAAATACACACGCACACACAAAAACACACAGCCATATTTGTGTGTGTGTCTGAGATGGAACAAATACATTGAGTCAATTGCTTCGTCCACCGCAAGGAAAGTTGGCTCCCTGTGCCGCACCAGGAAATTTTTCTCCCCGGAATCGATCCTCCAGATCTACAAATCAACAATTCGCCCTTGCATAGAGTATTGCTGCCATATATGGTCTGGAGCCCCTTCTGCTTGCCTCGGGGTCCTTGATAGGCTACAGAGGAGGATAGGCAATATAATTGGCCCTGTTCTGGCATTTCGTCTACAGTCACTTTCTCACAGACGCGCCGTCGCCTCTCTCTGTCTTTTTTACAAATACTTTCATGGTAATTGCTCCGAGGAGCTGCATTCGCTGGTTGCGAGACTTCATGAGTTCAAGCGCCTTACGAGGCTGGCATCCCTTTCACTGTCGAAACTCCTAAATGTAGCCGTCTCTTCTACTCCAATAGCTTCATATCTCGCACCTCTCGCCTGTGGAACTCCCTTCCCTATTCCAGTTTCCATGAGAGCTATAATCTCCAGATATTTAAATGTAATGTCAATCGACATCTCCAGTTGCCTTGATCTATCCACTATCCTTCTCCTCATCCTTTCTTCTATCACTCCTATCGGATCTTGATCCAAATTTTCTGTAACCCCTTGGGTCCTATCGGCTTCTCGCCTTGCCTGGGGTGAAACGCTTAATATATATATATATATATATATATATATATATAATTATTTATTCGAAAATTATAAAATAAATATATTATAAAATCACTACAAAAATAGCCATTTTGTTTCAACACATCTGGTGTCTTATCTTATCATTCAATACCATCACATGATAAGACACCAGAAGTGTTGAAACAAAATGGCTATTTTTGTAGTGATTTTATAATATATTTATGTTATAATTTTCGAATAAATAATTATATTTGCTCTACTCTGTATTGGACACTCTTTTAAGAATAATATTTGTTGGTTATTGGAATTTATTCCGTATATACCAATCCTGTACTTGTATATAGATAGATAGATAGATAGATAGATAGATAGATAGATATGAACAGAATGGGATAGATAGATAGATAGATAGATAGATAGATAGATAGATATGAACAGAATATAGATAGATAGATAGATAGATAGATAGATAGATAGATAGATAGATAGATAGATAGATAGATAGATAATTGGTGTAATAGTAAAAATGACCAAATCGTGTGGCAGCATGGGATAATTTTCCATACCACAAAATGATGCTTCATATCTAAAAATAAAAGAAATACTAAACTAATTGAATTTCTTTCTCCGGGTTTTTAGTTAAAACGTTTAGCCATCTTGACACCATTTGTCGTAACAATTACTGAAAAACCCTTTGAGAACAGGTTCAAATCGTTTTGTGTCAGCTTCACTATGTCTTCCTAAATGAGCAATTGCAAGTGGAAAAAAGATCATTAAGGCCTTCAGTAATGGTACCAACTTTCATATTCTGGCTTCCATCTTCAAAATCTATTCAGGAACCATCATGAAAAACATGAATAAGTTTTAAAAAAGAGGGAACACTAGAGAGGAAAACTGGATCAGGTCATCACAACAGCAAGAAGGATCATCATTCCAACTAAATATAGTCCTAGTGTTCAAAGGAGATTCCAGTAGTGTTATGAAAACCAATGAGAATTCCAGTAAGATATCTTTAATCATTTCTAAGATAGAACGGTTCAAATCTTAATGTAGCAATTGGGCAATTTTGACGTTACTCGATTTGGACAATTTAGCAATAATACCCGGTATTGGTGTCTTTATGAAAAAAATAAATACCCAAAAATTCTCCTTTCTCTCTGCCGGGCGTCGATGGCCAAGGATTTACAATTTCCGACAGATACCAAATCGGTCAGAAGCGATCGGATGTCTAGCCAGACTGATGAGCTCTGATACAGCGAAACAGTCTGTCTGTAGATGACTATATATATATATATATATATATGTGTGTGTGTGTGTGTGTGTGTGTGTGTGTGTGCGTGTGTTAGGTCTATCTCTGATATTGAGCGCTTTCTAATAAGTACCGCGCATATAATATATAAATAATAATATATATAATATATTACATATATATATATATATCATACACACACACACACACATACATACATATATATATATATATATATATATATATATATATATATTAGACAAAGTGGAAAATCTTTTAACTACGCGTTTCTCTTTGAATTCGCCAGGTAATAATGAAAGAGAGATAAAAAATGTATGTGTAGAAATTACCTTGGGATCCTTGAAGGTATTATTAACCATAAATAAATGGAATTAAATAACTTACCACCTCCAATATCCGTATACTGGTACGTATATATTTTGTATACTTATACATACACGTACACATATACATGCCCACACTTACATATATATCTGTTCAAACATACACACACATGTATATACACTTCATATAAGTATACATAAAAATGTTTTCTCATAAAACATATATAAATACATACAACTACTTTTTATATATATATATATATATATATATATATATATATATATATATATATATATATATATGTGAAAAGTGAATATAAATATAAATAAATATATATATATATGTATAATTATTTATATATTATATGCGGGTACTTATTAGAAAGCGCTCAATATCAGAGATAGAGTTAACATATTTGGTTGGATAGATGTAAGACCCTGGGTTTCACGCTTTAGTGATCGTCAAGAGTTTGTCTGACGATCGTCAAAGCGTGAAAACCCAGGTCACAAACTTACATCTATCCAACCAAATATATATATATATATATATATATATATATATATATATATATATATATATCCATGTAAACTTATATATGTATATATTGACATTATTTTTTATTACAATAAACGTAATTTTTAATAGTCACGTGTATTTGAATTATTGTCGTTTTTTTTTTTTTGTTTTGTTTTGTTTTTTTATTAATCTTTCTTTAGTAAGACTACTCAGTCTAGGCCGGGTGGTATTAATTTCACTGTTTAAGAAAATAAAATTTTTAAAAAGTGGACAATGACTTATGAGGCTGCTTCATAATTTTATTCTCCCAGACCTTGATATATTTCTGGACGACGAATTGGACTAAGTGTTTCTTACATGGTTTCAGGGAATGAAATTTCTTTCTTTCAGAAGAAATTTGTAGGGTACCTAAAGTGGTGGTATCCCGATGGTGCAGAGTATCTTAACCATGTTATTCCGATTTCTGTTAGCTTTGCAAAAATACGACAGTTTGTCTTTGTCTCCTCCGGGCACGTTTTCACCGATTACTGCCTTTAATTCGATGATATCACTTGTCAGCCGATATATTGTGAAAGGAAACACCTTAAAGATGTTACAGAAATTGTTTTGCGGTTATTTTCTTGACAAATGAGTCAGCTAAGTAAAAGCGGATCTCACAAGAACCATGTCGGACAACCCTGACAAATAAGGTCATCTAAGTGAAACAGACGAAAGTTGATAGGAAAAAGAAGGCTAAAGTGGTGATTATCCCATGATGTAAAGTCAATTACGGCGAAATCTGTTGAGTATCTCAAACATGTTATGACGATTTCTGTCGCCTCAAAGATACTACAGGTTTGTCTTTATCTTGACGCAAGCTGACACTCTTCTGGGCATTTTTCATCGATTAATGCCTTTAATTCGTTGTAGCGATATCAGTTGTCAGCCGATAGATTGTTAAAAGAAATATCTGAAAGATGTTACAGAAATTGCTTTAACAGTTATTGTTTTGACAAAGTAAAAGCGGATCTCACAAGAACCATGTCAAACAAGTCTGACAAATAAGGTCATCTAAGTGGAGCGGACGAAAGTTGACAGGACAAAGAAGGCAGGTTTTCTATAAGACAGTAACCGCTAGAAAACGAGGACAGAAACTCTCGACCGCCATGCGAAAAGGAAGACACGCCCGTTAGATCGTTCTCTCCCCCACTCACTTCGCCTCACTCGTCTAGAGCAGAAGTTGACAACCGAATAAAATTTGCTGACTCCTACAATTTCATTACTTTGATATGTAGCGATATCAGTTGTTAGCCGATATATTGTTAAAGGAAACATCTGAAAGAAGTTACAGAAATTGTGTTGACAGTTATTGCCTTGACAAAGGTCAGCTGAGTAAAAGCGGATCTCACAAGAACCATGTCGGACAACCCTGACAAATAAGGTCATCTAAGTGGAACGGACGAAAATTTATAGGATAAAGAAGTGTGTTTTTCGATAAGACGGTGACCACTAGATGAGGAGGAGAGAAACTTAGATCGTTAGATCGCCAAACTTCGCCTCACTTCTGACTCGCTCGTCTAGAGCAGAGGTTAACAACCAAATAAAATTGATTGATTTAGCTGAAGAAGGTCGTAACACACAATGCCTTTCCTCTCCCTTTAGGTAAAGATTTTCATCTTTTTTGGGTGTTTGAATGTGTCCTGTGTCGTGTGAATGGGATTAATTTTTAATCAGCCTTTCGATTTGGTTCTCATCAATGATTGCAGACCCGCAGGAATGTTCGATAATTCCAGATTGAAATTTACACTTCTGAACCGAGAAAACCCACTCACTTCTCAGCGACTGCACCATGCCCATAAACGGCACATATATTTTTTGTTGTTTGTACATTATTTCTTTTCTTTCTGGAAATAAAAGGACATTGAATGGCGAAAATGTATCTCATTTTCTTCCTTTCTCAATTTTAAATGCACACACACACACACACATATATATATATATATATATATATATATATATATATATATATATATATATATATATATATATATACGCACGCACACATACATATATATATATATATATATACATACATACAACCTTTTTCAACGAAATACTTAACAGGTTTAATTTCTTCCAGATTATCAACAACACACTAATGTTTCACCAAATGATCAGAGTATGTGAAATACAGCATTATCACTGTGCACTGAATTCGATCCCTGATGAAGGCCCCATAATCGTAGAACTCTGTCAGATTAATTAAGCCTAGAAAATATCTATTACCAACATCGGGTTTCGATTTTTGTTCACGTCTACGATCATCCTTGATTTGAATATTTCTGCTACATCTATTCTGGTACTCCTGTTATTTATTTAGAGGTTCTTAAGAAAATTCAAAGAAGAATCAGCAATATTACTGGTCCTGACCTGGCATCCCGGCTTTAGTCACTTTCCAGTCGCTATAATGTAGCTTTCCTTGTGTCTTTTCTATAAATATTTTCATGGTAACTGTTCTGATGAACTCTTTACTATAGTAGCTAGACTTCATGAATTTAAGCCTATATTGACTGCAAGGTCTCGTCAATTCACAATTGAATTGGCTAAATGCAACAGTTCTATGCAAATAATTTCTTTTTTCACCCACTTCTCGCTTGTAGGACTCTCTTCTGTCTCCATGTTTCCAGCCAACTTTGATCTTCAAAAATTTAAATGCAATGTCAATCGTTATCTACTGCCTTCCTGATTATTCTTCTAATGTCGTCGCCCCTTAGTAATACTTCCATTTTTTTTTCATATTCTTTTACTCAGTAACCCATTGAGTTTTAGTGGCTTTACTGCCTTGCATGGAGTGAAATTATTTTTAAAAAAAGCTGTGTTGCCGACCATTCCAAACTTCACAATAAACATTAGATAAAAGTAAAGAGAAGAGATTTCTCAAAAACTTACCGGCACCGCTCATTAAACCACTCATCAAATTTGGAAAGAACAATATGAGTGATTTTGATTTCTGAAATTCTTTCTGCCATTCAACTGTCAGCACGGACAATGAAAGCGGATATCCGTAGGTTATAAAAGTAATGAAATATATCGAAAGGGCTTTCAGGTAATCTCTCTTAGACAATCTGGATGCGCCAGTCTTTTCCGAAACATCAGCTGATCTCATATTCTCTGATGAATTTGGGCTTTGGGAATAAAAAAAAGGAATCAAAAAAACAAGTAATCACAAGATTTTCACTTTTATTTAATTTTATTCTCTCTAGCTTTATCTTTCTCTTTCTCTGTATATAAGTGAACATTGAAGTCAACACCCAGCGGTGAAAGTCTGTTTCATGCTTAAACGCAATCGATATGTGCGTTGTGTTTTTGCTCGACTATTTATATATACTGTCAGTGATACATTATGGGTTGGTCAGTTGTATTATTTGAACAATTATTTGAATGGGAGATAACAGTTCCCTTTAGAATAAGGGGCTATTGAGTGGAAATAGTTGTGGATCCGGATACAGTTTTACAGCTACTATATAGTGTTCTATATTAACTTTCTTTGTTTATCATTGATTATTTTATTGTTGATTATCATTAATATTATTGCGTTTATTTGTGTTTATGTGCGCGTTCGTAGTTTGTTAATGTGTTTATTATTTACTTAAATTATTTGTTTATTTATTGGTTTGGATTAGTTTATTTCACTTATTATTTTACTTATAATTTTATTTATTTACTTATATATTTATTTTTAATTACATACGCTCTATCTCTGATATTGAGCACTTTAACTCATAAATATAGGATAGCTTAAAACTATATTTTTATCAAATACATTCAAAAAGCCAGCAACTGTAGAATTATCTGACATGTAGCATAGAGAATATGGATTTATGGAGAGAGTGTGCATAGGCAATTCCCACTAATTTAAATGTTATATTGTGGATAACCATGTTTGAGCAGACGCCCTGTTTTATTTTAATTTGTTTGTTTTTTAAACAGTGTGATTTACCTGTACCGGTCAGTGTTATCCATAAACTTAATACATGGGTTATGTATATATATATTTGTGTGTGTGTGTGTGTGTGTGTGTGTGTGTGTGTGTGTGTGTGTGTTCAAGGCGTTTCCCAATTTTTGAAACCAAATGTTTGGGTACAAATCAAGGACCACAAATGATAGAGTAATGGAAATTACAATTAATGAAAGGTAAAAAGAGGGCAGCATTTTCTCTTTTTTATTTTTATTTATTTATTTTAAATCGAGTTGAAATTCATTCCGAGTTGAAACTAGTTCTGTCACTCACTGGTTTATTTTTTTTAAAGTGGATCTATTTAAGCTTATTTAGGTTTGATTATTTCTGTGTGGCAAAGGGGGTGGATTATCTTCTGTGTTTGTTTGGGATGACACTCTCACGTACATAGACACACATACATACAGGTGTAAGCATTTTAGTTCGTACACCTGTATCTATAACATAAGTACAGACAATAGTGTTATGGAGACACATAGATGCATAGACAACACCCACTAATTTAAATGTAATATTGTGGATAACCATGTTTGAACAGACACCCTGTTTTGTTTTGGGTTTTTTTTTGTTTTTTAATGTGTTTGTTTTTTAAACAGTGTGATTTACTTGTACCGGTCTGTGTTATACAGAGACTTAATACATGGGATATTTTTCTGTGAATGTTCTAAGCTGTGTCCATCTTTGATTTTGTCTGCTATTGGCCACTCGGGCACAGGGAGCGTCACATTCCAGGAAAATTCGATTACGTTTTTGAAGAATGTAAATCTTCTCGTTCAGATCTTCTCAGATGCCCATATCTGTTCATTTTTCGTATTCGAAACATAAAGTAATTTCTTAGGAATCAATATATATATATATATATATATATATATATCCAACGAATTTCAAATTAATTTCTTCGTAGATTGTTTAAACATTTAGATATTTATCAAACCTTAACCTCCCAAATATGCACGTTAAAGTAACGCGAATTAACAGCGTCTAAGAATTTGAATGAAACCTGTTGTGTAATTTATTGGGGTTGTTGTAAATTCTTCCTTTAATGTCGTTCTTATCATTCACCCCTTAGCCATCTATATCTAGAGACGAGACGCGTTAAATTTGAGCAACATCTAGCCGACACACTGGGGTTAAAATAGGAAACTAAAATGATACATATGACACACTCATATCCTCTCTCCCACCTCACTTCCTCACTTCGTTAATTTTACGTATACTTGATGAGGTCCGTCAAAAACGTGTGAATTTCTTTTCATTTTTCATTTCAGCTTTTGGAAGTAAAGTCTGATGATCCAGAACCCTGTTAAAGGGGTTATGGTGAAATAGCTTATTACATGGAATTTTAACGTGGTCTGTTTTTTATTCAAACATATATATATATATGTGTGTGTGTGTGTGTGTGTGTGTGTGTGTGTGTGTGTACAGGGTGTTTCGCAATTTTTGAAACAAAATGATCGGGCACAAATCAAGGATCAAAAATGATAGAGTAATGAAAATTAGAACTAATGAAAGGTAAAAGGACAGCATTTTAGTGTCTGAAACCATTTAATTTCAAACATGAACCAAAAATGTGAAGTAGAACCCTAGACTACATGCTCCTGATATCTGCCGTTCAGTTGAAAGCGCTGTTGAAGGTAAAATTGTTGATAACATTGACACATTCCTCTTGAGTGATCGCTTGAATCTTCTCAGTGATGGTTGCCTTGAATGTAGCAATGGTGTGAGGGTTGCCATGGCAGATGTTGTCCTTGAGGAACCCTTAGAGGACTAAATCTGGGTGTTTCAGAACAGGCGAGTGAGGTGCCCATTTCACTTCAGATTTACAGATGATGACACGCTTTTCAAACTTTTCACAGAGCCATGTCAGGGTAACATGAGCAGTGTGACGAGGAGCACCATCCTGCTTGAACCACTGTTCATCCTCATCAAGATCTTAGAAAAACGAATTATTCTCGAATATATTGTCAACTCTAAACTGCTGAACAAGCGAAGTGAATATATGACCAAATGCATTCACAGAGAAAGCTCTCTTCTCAAATATTTCAATATTGGTTAAATCTAATAACCCAGCATCTCCTGTATTAACCCTACTGACCTGTCGCATCTATTTTTTCTTATACATAGTTACCTCCCTTTCACAATCCGGGCGTTCTATTATAACGAATCTTTATAGGCTAGCGTTTATTTTGATTCTGATTTTATTATTTTTTTCTTACATTATATAATTTCTTTTTTGTCTATCCACAATTTTATTTAGTAACTATTATTTTTTAATTTGTATTACAATAATCTTACTTGTTGACTCAATATACAATATAACGTTACGTCCATGGGATAAACAATGTTTTTAAATACCTCAATGATTAACAATACCATCCACTTTGTCTACTTTTCCCTTTAGTCCGTTATTTATCTTATCTTCCTCTAGTAGATTTATTTTTTATTTTTGATTATTATTTTTTTTAATAACATCTCCCCCTTTTTCCTTTATTTTATTTATTTTTTGTATTATCCTACATTTATTTCTGCTTTACTTCTCCGTTATCCGACAATATTTATTGTAAAGTTGCTTCCCTTAGATTACGTAATATCAATTTTTTTTAATTTCAACGGACTCATATCTTAAATGAGTTTATAATTAATATCTTGGTTTATTTTCTATATCTGCATATCAACACCGTATGTTTTGAATTTATATCCGAATAGTATATTAAATTTATAATAATCTGGAATTTTGAATCTACATACAATATAGCGTTGCTCCCACGAGACACAGAATACCCCCCTCCAAAAAAAATAACAGTATTGAACAGTTCATAACTCTCAGTATCTGATGAATGGGGAAGCTATGAAACTCTGAGTCGTACTGAAAGCGATTTTAGATGCGTAATTATTAAAATATACTTCATAGCTCTGTTTAACTACATTGAGCCCTGTTTTGTCTACACTAAAAATTAAATAAATATTTTCTTGCTCATTTGAATATGTACATATTTTCATATATATATATATATATATATATATATATATATATATATATATATATTATGATAACGATATTAAATTATTTATTTTATTCCATTTATTTTTTAATATTTTATATTATTTATTCATTTGTATTTTTATACTAATATAGTGTATGCCCGCATTCATTATATCATATACACACCAAAGTAACGCCCCCTTCAAGTGTGCTGTTTATATCTACACTTTTTACGTTATTCGGATTGTTATCTTCGGCTTTATTGCCATATTCATCCCCCCCCCACACACACACACATATATATATTTAGACATTTTTTTCATAGATACAAATATTTAAGTAAATGCTCTGTTTATAATAAAAAGTATTATAACATTTACCGGCCTGAATGTCCGAGAAATTTTCATAGAAAATATGCGTCTTCCGACAGGAATCGAACCTGTATCCTATACGCAACCGTCATTTAGCCTGACGCGCTTTTACTGATTGAGCCACAGAGGAGCGTTTCAGTTATCAAGGTCGGTTTTACTGTTTTTAAACTACAATTCTCCTTGATTTTCTCTCGTACATTCATATCTGCTCGATGCTTATCCAAATGTAAACAAGTGACGTCATACATTATGAAATGGACAAATTCCGACAATTATTTAAGATATTTTTTTTATGTTTGTGCGTTTAAAATAATTGTTAGACTCTGTCCATTTCATAATGTGTGACGTCATTTGTTTACATTTGGATAAGCATCTCTGTGGCTCAATCGGTAAAAACATCTCTTTCCAAATATTTTTGGAATTTAAAAGAGGTTAATAAAACTCCTACGGTTAAATGGAAAGTTTTTGTTGTTGTTTTTTTTAAGCTAGGACTTGTAAATCCTTCATTGAACCTTGTTTCTTATGCTTACACGAGAAATTATAAATTATTAGATTTGCTGATGAAAACTGTCTATTAAACCAAAGAAGTGAATTACCTGTAAATTTTAGGCATAGGCCACCTTTCAACTTACAATATGGTTAAACTTTAAATTTGGTAGTATGGTTATAATAAATAAGTAAATTGCTTTGAACCTTCTATAAATGGTTAGTTTATTTTGTTTATTTGAATTTAATATATTGCTTTTTAGTCGGCATTGTCTCTATCTCCTTTTAATTTTGATTTGTTGTTATCTGCTTTTGAAATTTAAAAATAATTTTTTACTCACCAGTTCTTTACCATTGCCTGAGGGGGAACAATTTCAGTGATGAAACATATATATATATTATACCCTACACCACCCAATAAAAGGAACGACTTAAAATACTAGAAGCTCTCATTATACAAAATAAACAGTCCAAATTAAAATAAAAAAGATGGGATCTTGAAGTTCATATGATATAATTAATGTCTGAAGACATGAATAAAGTCAAACAGAAGACAGCAATATGTTATGGAACAATTGATTTCTATCCACAATCTCCAGAGATAGATAGATAGATAGATAGATAGATAGATAGATATGAATTGACTGAGATAGATAGATAGATAGATAGATAGATAGATAGATAGATAGATAGATACGAATAGACTCAGAAAAAAAGAAAGAAAAAAGAAAGAAAGTAGCTATGGATTGCTGTTTAGTCAGCATTATCAACATCTTGTGTGAATATTACACCTTTTATATATATTTTTTTATTTTTAAACCCTTTAGTTGCATTTACTGGTTTCTTGAAGAAGCCTTTTTATTATCAACTATAAAAATGATATGTTGCGATTAGCTTTACGTTTTCCTTGCTACCCCTCCCCTTAAATTATAAGACTGAACAAGTTACATTTGTTTCATAATTATGATACATAGTTACATATCCTTTATAGTTTGTATTATTTTCTTGCCTGCTACCCATGACTTTTTCTAAGATTATATTTCAAACCACATCAAAAACCACCTTTTTTAGAGTAGATCTGACATAGATAGATAGATAGATAGATAGATAGATAGATAGATAGAGAGATAGATAGATAGATAGATAGATATGAATAGACTGAGATAGGTACATCGACAGACATTTTGCTGATGTAAAATATAAATGTACACTATTTACATTATTCGGACTGTTGTCCTCATCTTTATCGCCATATTTATTACAACGTTTCGGGAGTTCAATACCTGGTTAAGGCAGTGCAGAGAGGTGAATTAACAGGAGATAACTGACAACTGACATCCATTAACTATGGCACGTGGAACTCGAACAGTCTACCCCAGGGAGAGAAATAAAGTATTCAATTCGACATTCCAACCATCTGAAAGAGGCCGGAGCGTACAACTGCCGAAACGTTGTAATAAATATGGCGAAAAAGATGAGGACAATAGTCCGAATAATGTAAATAATGTACATAATACCTCATCTCAGAAATATAGACAGATACTGAAGAAGGCCGGCGCGTACAATGGCCGAAACGTTGTAATAAATATGGCGATAAAGATGAGGACAATCGTCCGAATGATGCAATAGTGTACATAACACCCCATCTCAGAAATATAGACAGATACTGAAGAAGTCCGGAGCATACAACGGCCGAAAAGTTGTAATAAATATGGCGAAAAAGATGAGGACAATAGTCCGAATAATGTAAATAGTGTACATAATACCTCATCTCAGAAATATAGACAGATACCAAAATATAAATATTCTATCACTTACGACTTGTCTTCTTCTTCATTTTCGTCTGTCGATATGTTTTGCGACTTGGTTTCACTCGATGTCGTGCGTTGATGAGTAAGACGCCAATCAGTCACTGGTTCTTGCAATTGCCCGATGGCCATCACCACAATATTGCCAACCTCTTCATTCCTCTCCGGCTGTCCATCGTGAATCATGTCCCTCCGATGAAGGCCGCAGTCACCGGACACATTTTGCTCCGAGCTATCTTCAACAAATCCAAGATTCACGGATCCACCCCCAACAGGAATTATCCGGGAAGATCTTCTATTCTCTTGTCCGAAATCAAAAGAACCTGATTTCATAGAGCCTACATCGAACGGTCCCTTATCCGCGGTTAGGCTGTTAACAATCGAAGCTTTCCTGCTACTCATAACTGAGGATTTTCTAGATATACTGTCAAGAAAGTTTGCTGCTGCCATGATTATGTAGTCGGTGATGTCTCTATATTTTGGGTAACAGTGTTTGTTCTTTTACGCAAAGATAACACATTATCTTTCCTTAATTATTATGCGAACTAAATGTATATTTAGCCTGATTATGATGTGCCAACGTGACATGTACATGTTATTTCTTCATTTGAATTAGAGACGTGAACATTTTAAATTTGGGTTAAACGTATCTGGAGAATAAATTATTAAAAAATTCAGATATCATCACAGAAATTTAAATAAAACGTGATTTGTTTTTCAAAATAACAAAATATGAGATAAATTTTATTTTTAATAATCATATTTTTTCCTAATAGATGTTTTTTTTTATTTATTATTGTGGATAATTTATCTGTAAACATTTATGTGAGTATTTATTTCTGTGTCGATACGAGATCACAACAAATACACCACAGCCTTACATGTTCATTACACTAGAATTTGGTTATGCTAAAATTTAAACATAATATATATATATATATAAACATATATAAATATATATATATATATATATATATATATATATATATATATATATATATATATATATATATTAAGAAATGGACAAAGTCCAATAATTTATTTATTAAAGACATTTTTATGTTTAACGTTCTTTTTTATAGATACAAGTATTTAAGCAAATGCTCTGTTTATAATAAACAGTATTAAATAACATTTACCGGCCTGGATGTCCGAGAAAGGACGAATATTTTCTATGAAAATTTCTCGGACATTCAGGCCGGTTAATTCCCTCCCCATATATACATACTGTCTTATAATGAGGAATCAACATACACATATATGCATATGTATAAACACATACATATGTATCGACACACATTTCTTATAACCAAAAACGTTTGTAGTTTCTCTCTTTTTTTAAAAATTTTCTGTCCTTGGAACAACTATAAACTTTTCCCTAGACACACACACACACACACATACATATTTATATATACATATATATATATATATTATAATAATATTTTTGTTTAAAAAAATGATTCCTTCGCTACATATGAGTTCTCATGTTTCAAAAACGAGAGCCGAAATCATCCAAATAATTATTAAAATTAAGTTGAATTGTGGTGTTTAGTCCCGTTTCATCTTCAAGCGAACTCTCGTTTTTGAAACATGAGAACTCTTATGTAGAGAAGGAATCATATTTTAAAACAAAAAATATTATCATAATAAAGCTCTACTTGTATGGAGCACTATCTTCTTAAAAATAAAAAAACAAAAATACTAAGGAACCCCGGATTATGCACCCAACGTGTTCTTTTCTATTTTCTGCATACCTACGCACTTATATATATATATATATATATATATATATATATATATATATATATATAAAATAATTTTATCTCATGATAATAAGCACTTTATGCCAAAAAAATTGATAAATTCCATTGAGCTGAAATTATGCTCTTTGTTCCTCCTTGGTGCAAACTGGTAGTGAAGTGGCCATGTTTACATTGTAACAGCAGCAAGAAAACTGGCGCGATCAAGGTCGAACAACGATCACGTGACCACAATAGTGCCAACTATAAGCACGCATGAGCAGAAAGCAGTGTGATAAACCTAAAGATATGTTATGGTGATAATGCGTATATTCTTTAACTTACCGTCATATATATATATATATATATATATATATATATATATATATATATATATATATATATATATATATCACTGGTAAAAGTTAAAGCAATAGCTTTGTATTTAGATCCTGATCCTGAAAGATCTTCGAAGGATTAATAATACACTGAATTGTTATCAGAAAGTGTTTGAAATGAAAAGAAATCAGTTCATCTCGACTCTTTCACACATATGTTTCTCGTAATGAATTACAAATACTCTGAAAAGCGATTTTTCTCCTGAAAATGTTATTTGAAAGATATTTTTTCTTAAATATTTTATTTTTGCTTCTAATTTTTCTGAAACCCAACTGTAGCTCCTATCCTCCAGGAGTCTGTTTATACTGATATTCGTTTTAATATCTTGGGACCATTTTGCTTAAAGTTCGTATTTACCCGAATTCACCTGAAGAAGGCCGGAACGTACAACGGCAGAAACATTATGAATATGGCAATGAAGATCCGGATAACAGTCCGAATAATGCAAATAATGTAAGTAATCATAATGACTCATCTTAGAGATATAGAGGCCGAAACGCTTTGAATATGGCAATGATGATGAGGATAACAGTCCAAATAATGTAAATAATGTAAGTAATCATAATACCTCAACTCAGAAATATAGAGGCCGAAACATTGTGAATATGGCAATGAAAATGAGAATAACAGTCCGAATAATGTAAATAATGCACGTAATCATAATACCTCATCTCAAAGATATAGAGGCCGAAAAATTGTGAATATGGCAATGAAGATGACAATAACAGCCCGAATAATGTAAATAATGTAAGTAATCATAATACTTCATCTCAGAGATATAGAGGCTAAAATGTTGTAAATATGGCAATGAAGATGAGGATAACAGTCTAATTATTTCGACTTCTTCCATAATTTCTAATAAAAAAAATGACATTCTTAATATGTATAATTGTCTTCATAATTTTCAGTATAAAAATATTTTTTTGGATTTCGCAATTTCGAGTTCTGGTAGAGAAATCTGTTTCTTCAAATGAAGACGTTTTTCCCCCTTGTATTTAATACCGATCGTTGTTCTGTTCTTGAAATATTCTTGATGACCGGCAGGAAATCCAACAATTATGAAATTTGATTAAGACAACATATCCGAAAGATTTCCTACAAAACAATTTTTTCCCAAAATTTTAAAATGCCATTTTTTGCCTTGCAAAAAGACTTGTGATCAGCAGGCGAATATTTGAGGTAATGGTTAACGAACCGTAAATACTGAATGGCTCTTGATAAGAATTCGTATAGTCCACCAATATACCTGAAAATAAATTGAAATCAGTTTAATGATGTTCGATTTGTGTGCAAGTTGATAAATAAACCAAGAAACGTACATAGCAACGCGTGGACATTTACAAACAGTCAAATAGCAATGAATGCTGGACAATGTCATCACAAATGTCGAATTTCCACTTCACACACGTAGATGAAAGAAAAGTTGAAATTCTCACTACTCATCAGCGAAATAACCAAAAAGCGTCGTGCCTACGCCGTATAACGTCTCAATTACGTATGAAGCAAAACTATATTTCTCAGTCTCTCTTACAGATAGCGATTTTCTAAGCGCTGCTTAGATGTGGTACAAGGCCGAAATTATGGAGCACCTAGTGAGGATCGTTCTTACTACTCAGTCGTAATTATGCTAGCCAAAGAAGCTTGCTAACCATTACACCACGCCAAGGTGCCCATCGCTTAGATATCCATGTTCAAGTTCGGCTTAAAATAGACGAATGTCTCGTAGTGTATTTCACTGAAAAACTATAGACCAGCACGTCTTTCAGTTGGAAATTTCGGCATACGGCCACCTGTTCATAATATCACACGTTAGACTTAATATATTAGAATTTGGTTTTTGTTCCGTTTCATGCCAAACGGTCTCTCTTGCAAATATCTTAGCCAAAATCCGACTCAAGATAGAGGAATGGTATTTGTTTCTGAACCATATCTAATACACTATTTTTGAAAATTTACAAAAAGGAACGATTCCGATATCCCATCTATAATACCACATATTTCTCTTAGTATTATAATTGGATTTTTTCATTTTTTTTTTTTTTTTTACATTTACAATTCAATTTCCATTACATTGAATTTAAATGCTCCAGTTTTGTAGAATATCCTCATCGCACACATAGTTGAAATTCTCCTTACTCACCAACCAAATAATTTGGTTATTGCTGCCGTGGCAAATCTTCATTTCTCAAGTCCCACTAATTCCAGGGTACCAATTTACTATGAGTCAGATTTGAGTTTCTTGTAAATATTCATGTTATTAAATTTGTCTTGATTTGTTTTGTTTTGAGACAAATGAATATATTCAAAACAAAGGCGAATTCACCTTTGTGTATTTCAATGAAAAATTACAGATCAGCACGACATTCAGTTGGAGATTTAGGTGTCGACCACCTATGCATAATACCACATTTTAAACCTCATCTATCTAAGTCAATGTCCAACTAAATATAGAGGAATGATATTTGTTATTGAACAATATCTCATAGTGAAATTCTTTGAAAACTTATTATACCCCATGATAGACTTAGTGTAAAAATTGAATTTTTTTTTTTTCGTTTTTTTCTATTTACAATTCAATTTCCATTACATTGAAGCTAAATTCTCCAGTTTTATAGAATTACCTCCTCTCACACATAGTTGAAATTCTCATTACTCACCAACCAAATAATCAAAAGCTGCCGTGACAAAACTGCATTTCTCATGTCCCACAAATTACAGGGTACCAATGAAATAAAGTCCTGCTTAGCCTCCCATGTAAAAGGACAAGACAATAGCGATGCTTAAAGGAGCAGAATATACATGAAAGGGATTTTGATCCATTGCTGAATAAAGCTGATCAACAGCCTAAAAGAAGAAAGAATAATCAATTTAAAAATACGGAAAAATTATCTATTATCCTAATCACTGTTGTTTTGATCGCTGTATTTTCTACGGTTTCCAAGTAATGGGTAATTTTCTGGTTTATAGAATTGCCACTTTTCGATACACCTTTCTTTATTCTTTCCATTAAACATTCAGACCGATGATTTCTTCATCCTTCTTCCAGTGGACGTCTCATGTCTTTTTTAGCCACGCAAAGCTTACATTCGTGTGGCGATTAAATTATGTTTTTAAAACTGAAAATTACTGTATCAATTTAAGGAAGATAGTAATCAAAACAACAAATGTGAAGATAATCTTTTTTCGAATAATTAAGCTATTGATGTCAATTTAAAAATCAAGTAACAAAAAACTTAATTTTTGATCCCAAAAATGTGTTTCAAGAAAAGTCATTTTTTGAGATTGAAATATGATGGTATTCTTAAGATTTCATGTTTCATTGGTACAAAAGGAACGATTCAATGGACAATGTAATGTAATGAAAGAAAAGTTGAAATTCTCACTACTCACCAGCCAAATAACCAAAAACTGCCGTTCCTACTCCGTATGAAGTCTCAATAACGGACGTAGCAAAACTGTATTTCTCAATTCCCACAATTTCCAGGGTACCAATAAAGTCCTGATGGGCCTCCTATGCAAAGGGACAAGACGATAGTGAAACTTAAAAGAGCAGAGTAGGATTCAGCTTGATTGATGAGAATACACAGCAAAGCAGAAAGTAAAGATAATGCGATGAAAATATAAATGAAAGGGATTTTGATCCATCACTAAAGAAATCCGATCGAAGCACTACAAGAAAGTGTGGCACCATTTACCGAGGCAGAAAAAGAAAAGAAAGAAAAGAAGAAAAAAAAAGAGGCGAGACCCAAAACGTGGATGATAAGCAGAACACCACGGCTAAGAGACAATGGTTAAAATGATATTTTGATAAGTAACAAATGGCGAAAGAGTGTCATTACAATGACAGGGAAATTCTGAGGATAAAGGAATCGGGTGTGTTTTAAGCGACGGCTGTGTTATCTGGGATGCGTAAACAAACTGCTGGCCAAAGAAAAATCCAAATGAAAATGTTATTTCGATAAGTGACGGAAAACAGGTGGACAAAAGGGCTTTGGATAGATATGAAAAATTTGTGTCAAAAGCCGCACACGATGTGTCCACTGACCGATTTCTTTCGACGGAACATCTTTAGCCTGCGATAATAAAATTATGTTATCAGAAATATGTACCGAAAGGAAATGAATGGGAACTTAGAAATGTTCTTTTCGGGGCGACGTTTGGTCGTGTTAAAAAGACCACCCATTCTGATAATTAGCGATAAGATGACTGACGAAGCCCAGGTGTAGAACAAGAGTTATGACCACCGTCGTTTGCGGCTAGAGAAAATGATAACTGCGATTAAGAGGAAGAAAAGGAAAAGAAAAGATTATTTTTTTTTTAGTTAAGCAAGATATTTTTTTTTCTGAAACAAAGCCGCGGATTCGTCCACGCCCGACTAAGACACCATTGGTCGAGTGGTGATCACGTGACGCACGAAAGAGGCTGTTGCCGCCCATCCAGAGGATAGGTATGAGAAGCTGCTACGAAGAAGTGGGGAGAGCAGCTCACGCCCCTCTGAAGTATGGTGAGAAGGTGGGAGTAAGAAAAGGCTCCCAAAAATGGAAAAGAGTGGAAAATTCCTAACCAGAAATAAAAGAGGTGGATATGTATTTAGAATTATCGAGGAACCCCCGACGCCGACAAACCCACCCCGGTTTTGGTCGGCGTCCATATAAGCGAAGCCGCAGCAAGCAAAAATAAGTTGAGTTCAGTTCAGCCGAGTGGAGTTGCAGCAGAGAGTTTGAAGCTCGCAGTGGAAGTTGGTTCCGCCTCGCAGATAGCTGACTTGAAAGATTCACGCCCATTCCGGACTCCTCTTCAATCCAAGAACAATTATTTTGAAGAGCGACTTAGATCCAGACCACTTAAAATAAGTTTTTTTCGACTTTCGTCCGAAGACACACCGAAAAACCAATTTCTTAAAGAGCAAACAACTTGAAGCGTTAAAAACTCGCCTAACGGAAAACAACGTGTCACAATCCATAGAACGGGTCGGGAAATAGACGCAGTCCTATGTATCGAACAACTAGACATAAAGTTTGTTATCCTTTTCTTTGATACCTTGAACTTTTGAGTTTTCATTTTTTTTCTTTTATGCATATTTGTGGTGTCACCCCCGTTGAACCCGATTTGCATTAGGGTTCCAACTACTGATTGATCTCGTCTGCCTAAGATCAATACACAACGTGGGTAGGCAGACTGGAGATCAATGCAGTTACTTTGGTAACCAGGCGTTGGAAGCGAGTTGGGAACGACGAGGGTGATATCAAATCTAACCAGATTCCCACCCGAATCACCAAAAGGTTAGAACGTCACATTTGGGTGCCGCGACCGATACCAAGCCAGTTGGTCGTCACATGACGAGACAACACGACTGACGCGATAGGCGGACGTCCCGTTTGGAGCGGCGACCCCCGAACGGAGCAGCGAAGAGCGAACAGCTGGAGCCACGGCACAGTTGGTGCCGTGGTAGACCAGGATAGGACGTCACAGTTGGCGCTGCGACCAGGGGACGACGTCACAAAATAATGTCCAGTGAAATTTAAAAACGCAGAAAAATAAAACACGGAAAAGACAGTTCTATGAATTCTTCCAATTTTCCTCATTATTGGCCGCTATTTTCTGCAGCCTTCTTAATTTATCCTGATGGTTTGATTTGAATTATTTTCCTTGTTCGATGAATCATCCGGTCTGTTATCGTCATCACTGTTGTTTTAGTCACTGTTTTAGTCAACACGTTCAACAGACTTCCTTGCAATGCATAATTATTTTAGTTATAGAACTCTCAATATTCGATTAATCTTTTCAGCCGATAAGATCTCCATCGTTATTCCAATGAAGGTCTCATCCGTTAATTTTAGGTTCTTAGTTAAACAGATGAAATTTCTAATTAATAATGAAACTATGAATTTTAAAATGCGAATAAAATTTAACTGCTGAAAAATAACGAATCCGACAGAAGATGTTTTATTTATTTATTTTTTTTATTACCAGATATTGGCCGTTATGTTCTACAGCCTTCTGATTGTATCCTGATATTTTGATTATCGCTGTTCGTTTTCTATTCAATGAATCATTCATTCTATTATCTTCAACATTATTGTTGTGATTATTGTAATTAGTTTGTAATGCATAATTTTCTGGTTTGTAGAACTTTCGATACATCCCTCCTTTTTTCGTTCCATTACAACTTTTCGGCCGATGATATCTCCAAGCTTCTTCTGGAACTAAGGAAATTGTTGTGCGGACCGAGGGTTCCAACCTTTGACGGTAGCTCAGGGAGTTTTAAGGATTGGTTGGCAATTCTAGGTAAGAGCCGCGTGATATATGGACTCTCGGACCAAGAAACTCTATATTTGGCGTATGATGCCACCAAGGGGAAAGCGTCGGAGTTTATAAAGGGAATCTTAGCCAGTGAACCCCACTTGACATGGGAAAGACTATAAGTATTATTGACTCAGAAGTTCGCTGACAAGGGGATAGCGATAGAGGCCATGAGAGCCCTCCTGAAGATGACGCAGCTGAGAGACGAAATGCCTGGAGAGTTAGTGGCCCGAACGGAGAAGCTGTCGTCGTTGGCTTTCCCAGACGAAGTGAGAAATAATGCAGTGATGCAGGCCCAATTGGCCGATTTGTATGTAGGAGCGCTCAGTGACGAACGAATTCGCCACGATGGGATAAAGGATGGAAGGCTAAGGTTGTCGGCGGCAGTGGCGCTGGCCAAAGACAGCCAGGAAGTTTTGGAGAAGGTAACCAAAGGTAGAAAGGCACAAGAGCAAAGTCGGGAGGGAGGGGAGGAAGGGAGAGCCCCCGCGTGGAATCGGAAGGTCAAGCAAGAGGTGGAGGAGCCTGAGATGTGGGAAGATGATCCCAAAAGAAAGGCTTGGTCGACAAGGAATGGGTTTTATTAGCCAACGCCGGGTCGATACGGGCTGGGCTGCTGGACATGTGGGTATGAGAACCACAGAGCAGCAGACTGCCCGACGAAGTGGGGATTGCCCCCAGACTTTGAGCAAGATAGGTGTACTAGATGTGGGAAGAAGGGACACTTAGCCAAGTGGTATGGGATAAAAAAACGTGCCCCACCGATATTGTTAAAGAAGGCTGCGCCCGAAAATCAGAACCAGGGAAAATCAAGTGGGCCACCCCGGAATTAAGAGTGAGGGTGGCCCAGTTAAAAAATAGGAACGTAAATTATCGGACATGTGGCCAGGAGATTCACCTAGGTAGAGGGCAGGTCCCCACAGAAATAAGAAGGAGGGTGTCCCAGTTAAAGAGGCGCATAAAATGTTGGGTATGTGGTCAGGTGGGCCACTTTGCGGTTAACTGCCTAACAAGAAGGTGCTGGTTTTGTAGAAGACCATGGCACCTGAGGAGGAATTGTGTTTCAAGAAACGGCGGAGAGAGACTGGGAAGGATCCAGCCGGGACCGCCCAGGTGGAGAAAACGAAGAACTCCCCTGTGTGAGGAGGATAACGGGAAGTCGTTGCTGCCGACACCTATGGATGGAATGACACAGAGAGAGGTGGGAACCCAGCCAAGGTGTTCTCTTCGCTGACGCAAGAGAAGGTGCTATCTTGTAGGGCAGAAATAGGGGGTAGGCCAATGAAAGCTCTGATAGACACAGGAGCGTCTGTTTCATTGCTGAGAGAAAAAAAAATACAGACGGGTGAAACAGAAGAATGGGTTGCTGGAAGCGGACATAGAAATCACACAGGCGGATGGTGGCCCCCTGGAGATAAGAGGGATGGCGAGGCTCCCTGTGAGGATTGAAAAATAGAAAAGTACCCAGAACTTCTACATAACCCCCCAACCTGTGTACGGAGCAATCTTGGGAGAAGATTGGCTTCAGAGCCAGAGGGCTTGGATAGAGTTCAACCCCACTGTGTTGGTAGTAAATGGCGAGAGAACGCCATTGGGAGGTCCACCGAAAGAAATTATAACAATAGTGGTGGAAGAAGATATAAAGCTACTCCCCAGAACGGCGGTGTCGGGCAAAGGTAGGCTGATGACAGGGAAGAGAATAGAAAAAGGGACCCTGCAATTGGTCCCTTTAGAAGGGAAGAGCCCAGAAGAGAATGAGATAACTATGTGTGAGGCAGTAGTAGTGCCCATTATGATGGTGAACCAGGCCCAAAAGACGATAAAGGCCAGAAGAAGAATAAAGAGGGCACAGAAGAGAAGAAATGAGAGAGTGAATGCTGAAAGAAAGGTAGTAGAATTGAAGGTTGGAGACCCTGTCAACTATAAAATTCACCAGAGAGAAGGAACCATAATGCCGGATAGTTAAGCAGATGGGTCCAGTATCGTATGTAATACGAGATCAAGTGACAGGACGAGCAAGGAGGGCCCATGCCAATGATCTGAAGAAAGCTGAAATAGCTAACCTAGAAATGAGTGAGCCGAGGCCTAAGATAACAAGAACAAGGAAGGTAATTCTAGTTGAACCGGAAGAAATGGAGACGGAAGAGGATTCCGAGGAAAATGAAGAAATAGATCTACTTAGCCATCTAGACAAAGGGATCCTAGTGATGGAGTTGGAACCTTCGGCGGGGACCAGCTGTGTTCAGTCGTCGCCTGAATCGGTGCAGAGGAGACCCTGTGATGTCACCGTCTCGCCTCCATGTCCAAAGAAAAGGAAGAGAAAAGCGAGGAAATCCAGTCAAGCAGTCAAGGGTTCTAAAGAGAAACACTCTAAACAAGAAGAAGAGCTCCATGAGTGGGAGGAGATACCCCTTTCCCAGCTCAGAGAAAGGCTAAGAAACAAGGGAGATCTAAACGTTGAATCAAGAAGTAATGAAGAAGTCCAAGGCACAGACTGGAAGCAGAAGGAAGAATCAGGAGAAAAGGAAAGGGACAAAACACCACCTGAAGAGGAATTGAACACTGAGAGGTTAGAGGTCGAACAGGAACTACCTCTGAAGATGTAAATGAGAGGGGTGGAGAACCCCCAAATCTCAGTAGAACAAAGAAGGCTGTGAAGAATAGAAGCATTCGGTGTCGACAGATAACGACACTGGTTCATCCAAAATCCTACTGGCTGACTGTGGTGGATGTGGATGGAGCGGATGGAGTCGCGAGTTGCACCTCACGAGGGACGGAAGAGGATTGTGGCGCTGCTAACTGGCCAGCAATAGTTTCATGAAGTTACGGACCATTCGATCTGCTAGGAGTTAGTTAGGGGAGGAAAGAGCTGAAGGGTTACAAACTTAGAAAAGAAATTATGGAATAGTTGAGTGAAGAATTGAACAAGACGGAATGGTTAAGAAGAATAAAAACAAGAGAATCTTGTTGCCTTGCTGGAATGACCAAAATGAAAGGGTTGATAATGATGATGGTGGTAGCCACACTGATGATGACGATGGCGGAAGCTTGGAAGCACATCGAAATATCATTTTTAAAAAGATGAGTGAATTAATAATAACCAGGTCGAAATGGTTGATCACATTCGTGATAGATTTAAAACCATACGAGTCGCTATTAAATAAACTAAGAAATGAACTAAGGCAGCTGGATGCAGCCCGGTTGAAGGTAGGGCAAGATTATTCCAAGGAGAAAGGATATCTCAGATTATTAAAATCCCTAGAATCAGAGGCCACTGTGATAGAGGCTCAATGGAGGAACATGCAAAATTACCTGAAGGGAATAGAGTTACTGCAGACGCGGGAAAAGAGATCGGTAGTTCCGATTGTGGGAAAAGTGTTAAATGTCCTGTTTGGAACAGTGACTGAAAATGATGTTAAATTCATAAGAAGGAAACTGGGAGAAGTGGAAATAAACCAGAGTACGCTGGCTCAAGTGGCAAGGGAGAGTGTATCAATATTAAATGTGACAAGGTTGGAAGTGGCCAACAATAGAGCCAGAATTAATTGGTTAATAAATAACCTAGCAAGGGTGAGACAAGAGGTAATTAATGATACAGAAACTGTAATGATGGAATTACAGGAAATAAGTGGATTTATGCATAGATATTTCCAACTAATGACAATTACGAATAAGGTACGACAAACTAGTCAGTCGTTGACAATCTTGCTGGAGCATGTGAGAGCGCAATTAGACATGTTGTCACTGGGACACCTGTCCCCAAGCATAGTAAACCTGGGTCACTTAAGGGAAGTGTTACACGGAATACAGACCGAGTTACCCCATCATTTGAGACTGCCAGTGGATCACGCCAAAGAATTGTGGAAATATTATAATGCGCTGGGATGTGTGACCTTGGAAAATAGAAAACTATTAGTTTTGATGTCTATTCCGTTGTTGGATAGAGAGAGTATATTCGAGATATACAGGTTATAAATTTACCTATTCCCTACCCCAGAGGAGATCAAGGTTTGGGAATAGTGGCAAGATACAAGGTGAAAACGAAATACATAGCTTTAAATTCAGGTAGAACAAAGTTCATGTTGCTAACAGCTGAAGAAGCTAGAAAGTGTAGAAATGATGCTCTGAGGACTTGTACATCATTGAGCTCCATCTATGTAGCTAGTAACCACAAAATGTGCATACTAGAATTGTTTGAAGGGAAGAAAGAGGGAATTAAGAGAACTTGTCAAGTAGAGGTATTAGCAAACACGGCATTACCACAAGTTATCAGTGTTTCAGACGGGGTGTGGGCAGTGGCCACACAAAAAACCATCAGCTTGTCTAGAGTATGTGGGAGAGAGTCCACAAGGACACTAAGAGTAAAACCACCATTATCGCTGTTAAAGTTACCCCTGAGATGTTCGGCATTTGGGATATCTATTTCTTTATCCCCCTATTACCAAGAAGAAGAAAGGTATGAAGAGAAAATTTCAATTATAGAATTGATTGGCAGAAGCTTAGTCAATTGTACAGAGTTATGGGAGCCAATAGTGAGAGGATTCCCCAATGTTACCTTGAATAAAATGTCAGTACTAATGAAGCCGATAGAAAAGATCGATATGGTTCAGTTGAGGGACAAGTTAAGTGCGTTGGGAAAGGAAGGTATGGCTTGGGAGGATGATGAGCAGATATGTTGGTCAGCAATGATGGGTACATTCATAATTATTGCCATAGGGGGTATGGCAGTTTGGAAAATTAGAAGTAGGAGAGAATTAATTCGTGGTAATCAAATGAGCATGCAGCAACTCGAGAGGGAGATGCCGAGCAGTGTTCTTTACCCATGCAGAACCAACGAGGAAATTGCAAAAAGCCGACAGAAGAAGCTGGAACCGACGCGTACGGCGGGAAAACCTCCTGTAGCAGTGAGAAAAACATTGACCAAGAAAAACAAGCCATAATAACCACACACATACACCCACAAGCACACACACGCTTTAAATTGCATCAAGAAGAAAATGAAAAGAACATTAAATTGCATCTAAAACAGAAGATGGAAAGAACTTTAAATTGCATGAAAAAGAAAATGAAAAGTATTGCATTGCATGTAGCAGAGAAGAAGAAAAATGACGGATCACGAAAGAAACCGTGAAAAGGAAAAGAAGAATAGAATTAGCATGGAACAGATGCATGATGCATGCTAAATAGTGTATTGGGATTTAGGTATCATTTACTAGTAAATGAGAAAATATGTTGGGGAGGATTGTGACACTATTTATCTATGGTAATTGGCTAACTTATTAACGACAGAAATTAAAAACAGGAAAGACTTAAGGCGAGAAAGAGCTATATCGAAAGATAGACTTATCGACGTTAAAAAAAGATTTTATTTTATTTACGAAGAAAGATACTTTTCGCACGAGACAGAAAATCCGTAAGTAAAAGCGAGATATGAGATTCTGTCAAAACTGATTAATATCACGATAAAGAAGTGACGCGCCAAGGGAAACAGAATTCAGAAAGAAAAACAAAGCCAAATTTCGGCTTGACGGCCACCGCGGAGAGAAGCGATATTAGTTATCTTTCAGAGACATCATTTAATTTTAATTTCTGGGCCCAACAAAGGGAGCCATCTAGTGTGTGTTAGAATTCTGGCATGAGGAAGAAAATCGTATTATTATTGCTTATTCAAACTGTTGTCGTCGAAAATGAGCATTTGCTGATAAGAGGATTTTAAGGCATGAGAAAAATACAGAATTTGATTCTGGGGTAAAATACGGACCTCCAAGCTAAAAGTTGACTTAGCCGAAAAAAGAAAAAAAAACAGGTGTCGGGTTTTGATAGCGATTGATGAGTCAGTAGACAGACCCGATTAAGGAAATGTTTGTATCCCCCCAAAAAAAAGGTAATCAGAATTATTTTGGCAATCTGGGATTTGTAAAGGGTGTTTTGGCCGGAGGGAAAAAAAAGAAAAAAGGATTTTGTAAACAAAATTCTGGATAATAATTTCAAGAGGGCCAGTCTAGCCACATCCACACTGCCAAGAGATCATTGGTCAAGTGGTAGCATGGGTGATAGGCGGAGTTGAATGTATGAGAAAGACGGAGAAGTTGTTAACACCCACTGAGGGGATTGGTATTAGATACTAATGTGAGTGAGGAAGAGTCTAGAAAGATAACTCTTCTCCGACCTTCCCTCACGGACCAGGGAGAAACCCCCAAAATAGAAAGTGATTAATCTTCCAAAAATGTGAAGTAATTAATTTTCCTGGCCTAAGAACAAAGAAAATTCTTGCTGGGAATCGAGAATTATCGGGAACCCAAACCACATCAGACCCCCACACCGGGTTTTGGTCGGTATCCATATAAACGAACGTCTCAGGGCAGCTGAGCAGTTAGTTACTTCCAGGAGTTCCAGCAGTTGATTCGCAGTTGCAGTCAGGCCGTTGCCTCGCAGAAGCTGGCCGAGAAATTCCACGTCCTTCCGACTTAGCCTTCCTACTAAAAGCAAGTTATATTGACGAACGACTTAAGATACCAAAACTCGCTTTAGAAACGCGAGTGTCACGAATCCATAGAAACGGGCTGGGAGAGTAACACACTCCTGTATTCAACAGACATATAAAGATAATTTGTTATTTCTCAACATATTTGAACCTCTTTGTTTTATTGCTTCTTTTACTTCGGCTTGTGCGATATCACCTTTACCCCGGATTCAGCTTGCACTACGGCCCGACGCCTGATTGATTTTGTCTACCTAAGATCAAAGTCAGAACATGGGTAACTTAGACTTGAGATCAAATTAGTTACATCGGTAATCAGACGTTGGAAGTGAGCTGGGAACGACAAAGCCGGTATCGAACCGGGAACGACCAGATCGACCGGGACACAGGCTGGTGGCAGCGACAAAGAGTCAACCCCAAAACGCTGGTGGAAGAAATCTTACAGCTTCGCGCCGCAAGTGGGAGTTGACCACGGGCCGACAGCGCAGTGTCACATACTGGCTTCGCGACCAGAGGACGTCACATATTGGCGCTGCGACTGCGACCACCGGTGGGCGTCACACACACACACACACATATATATATATATAGAGAGAGAGAGAGTGAGAGAAAGAGAGAATATAGAACGTATATAAATATAAGAGTGTACATTGAAGTCAACACCCATAAGCGACAGTCTGTTTCAAGCTAAACGCAATCGTCAAGCCTGACAGAAACAGCCAGTCGCCTCTGCATGTTGACTTCAATGTCCAATTTTAGCTAGATGTTTATTAATACTACTGTATATATATATATTAAAGAAAAGAGAGAAACACACACATATTTTCCTGTGTTGTATATATATATATATATATATATATATATATATATATATATATATATATATATGAAGAAAAATATACTGAAAAAACAAACAAAATCCTAATATGCGATTATGCTTTCTTAATGTTTAATGTCAACGTCGGACGTTTTGGTCTAATAGACCATCTGCAGGAGATATTCATAAAATATAATTAACATAGACCATATACAATTCAACATGAAAAAGACGATGGACATAAAAGCAATACCAATCCAAACAGATAACTGAAATCTTTTATAAGATCAGCGTTCCGTCTTATTTTTGTTTGTTTTTTTCAGTATATTTTTCTTCATACTGTCGGATCTATATCCATATATTTGCTTATATATATATATATATATATAAAAGAAATATGTTGTAGTGGTTCCAACGAGAGAAAAGTATGTATATTAAAAAGAAGAGAGGTGCCGTGGATTTATTTAGAAAAAATATTATGCTTTGTTTTACATAATTTTACTACGACACGTGTTTCTGGTCTCGCGACCGTCTTCAGGTAAAAGTGGAGATTTCTACATATTATTAAAAATAATTAATTTTTCTTCATGTTCAATGAAATGTTCTCGATATGAGACATTCTCTGTTTGTGTGTTGGCATTCCGAATTTTCTTTCTAGAAAATTGCGTTTGCGGCACCTCTCTTCTTTTTAATATATATATATATATATATATATATATTATGAAATGGACTAAGTTCAACAATTATTTTTTATCTATTTTATAAGAATACCATATAGCAATAATATATATATATAAGGAATAGTTTTTTTTTACTAGAACCAAAAACATGTCGCCCTCTGTAGTATATTCAGACACAAAGCTCCATAGCAAAATACGATATGATGATAGTGTAGCTCCAGATTTTTAATCTTTTTTAAACGTTAAGTATAGCTGGCCACTCGTATTCGAGGATACCCATTTACTAGGGCCAATCCCTGTTGCAGACACTTGCTCAGGCCCATTTGTGTTTATTCATCATCCACAGAGCTCACCTGTGGTTTATACTGCAACTATGCTGAGCAGACATTAGTCACGGAAAGAGCGTGTTATCTAGCGTGATCAACAATTTGAACAAGGCCAGCACGCTCAAGTCCTCGGTCACGATGACTTGTGACTTCGTGCTAGGACAGCTATCAACGGGCCCAAGTGTTCCGTCTACCCAAGAAAAAGGTAAAATCAGTGTTCAAAATCGTTTTTTTTTATCAAGAGTAGTGAGAGATAATTAACTAATTTTTTCTCATAATGCAAATAAGCATTTCATTCGATCTGTTAGATATTTGATGAAGACAAGATGGTTTCACACACATCTGCACCATGCCACACAAGCAGGAGAACCCAGTCATGGCTTCCAGACAATATCTTTGACTATATCACCCCTTACATCTGGTCACCTAACTCCCAAGACTTAAACTATGATTGTCATACGAACTTCATAGCATGAACAAAACACAGTTTATTTCCTTAAGACACTAAGGATGAACTGAAAAGGAACTTCGTAACAGCAACCAATATCATATGATGTTCAGAAACATAGTAATAATACTAATAATATTAAAACATTTAAAAGCTCATAGAACAAATATTTTGATTAAAAACTAGAAAGATCGCTTTTCATATAAATATGGCAGTGCCAGCAAATGAAAATACATACGTTAAAGAATAGGACATCATAAGTGTTATGGTAAACCCTCTTACAGTATAATGAACTCTTCCTTCTCTCATAAATACAAACTGCGAAAGTGCAAAGTGAAGTGGAGCAGTAGACGCAGTGCTAATCTACTTATTACTAACACTATTGTTTTGTGTGTATATCTTCAATATACTTTTTCAACCGACCTTCGTCTTCCGTGTCTTTCTTTCTGGCCCCTAAACAGGCCACAACAATAAGAAAATATAAGACTGTTGAATTTGAAAATGCAAAGAATGCGGCGTCTTAAAATTACTGTTATGCTGATAATAACTAGAGCACTGGGTACGATCAAATAAGGTAGCAACAAGAACATTAACAAAAGATCAGAACTTAAAAGTTAAACTGGGTAGTTTATCTTGATGCACAGGACACCCAAATCCGTAAGTAAAATAATTGATAAAACTGATATAGACCTCTACAGGGACGACGGTCTAATAATCTTAAGAAACTGTAACAAATAAAACACAGTCAAAACCAGAAAAGCAATCATAAAATTTTTCAAAAAATATGGGATTGGATATAAAAAGTAACCCAAAAGAAGTAGATTTTCTAGATGTTATATTTAACCTAAGAAAAAATACCGTATTTTCAGGACTATAACCTGCGACTTTTTTCCCGAAATATGTAGTGGGTTATATAATGGTGCGCGTTATATATATATAAATTTTGTCTTCGAATCTTGTGTGGCCAAATACTAACTTTCGGTGAACGAAAAAGGATGGATGAATGAAGACCTTATGAACGACTGGATTGAAACAGTGTACGTAAATCATCCCGGTGGATTCTTCACCTTAAGGAAAGACCTCGGTGTGCGATTAGATGGAAGAACATAATGCAGATTCGATCAAGGCTCACCTAAAGAATACGCAAATTATCATAATTCCTGGTGGTCTCACCAAGATACACCAGCCGCTCGATATCACCGTGAACAAACCGTTTAAGGACAAACTCCGTGCCAAATGGATGATCGAAAGGGAACATAGCTTCCCCCCCACAAAAAAAAACGGTTGCAAGTGTCGAGCCAGTGTCGAGCCAGTTATGTCCAGGTAGTTGAATGGGCACCCGAAGCTTGGCCGGACATCAAGAACGGATTCCGTAAATCAGAATTCTGCAATGATTTTCTGCAATCCTAACCGATATCACGATGGCGATGAAGACGATCCTACATTGGATATTCAGACAAATGGACCTAGCCTCACGGAATTGTACACCCAGCCTTACAAAGATGATACCGAAGATGAGGATTTTGACGCTCTTGAAAGTGAGTGACGGAATTCTCTGCATTTTTATGAAATAAAATCTCTTTCTAAGAATGGAAAATGAATCAATCTCTATTGATATTTGTATAAAACTACTAGGGGCTTACTGTCATTACCTATATAAATCGTTAGTAAGAATGAAATATCAAAATAAAGTGCGGGTTATAGAACGGTGCGGGTTATACAAGGATTTTGAACTGTATTTATAGGAGTGCGGATTATATACATGTGCAAACTATAGTGAGGAAAATATGGTACATATTAACCATACAGAAAACCCACTGTGCATACACACATCTTCCAATGACCCGCCATAGATAATCAAGCAGATCCGACTATTGACTAAACGCAGGCTTTACAACAATTCTTCCAGTGAAACCATTTTCAAAGAAAACCAGAAAGAGTATGAAACTGTACTAAAAGACAATGGATTCCCAGCAACACTCACATGCACACTACACAGCACCAAAAAAAAAACAGGAAATGAAACGTCATATGGTTCAACCCACCGTACAACAAAAACGTCAAAACAAACGTAGGAAAAATTCATTAGAGAATCACAAAAACGCCTGAGCAGCCATCTACAACAGGGATTAGCTAAACATCCTAGCAGACAAGTATATTTGGAAATGAGCATCCAGCTATTTTCATATTTACATTCGAAAGAGAAACAAGCATAAAAGATAATGAAATAAGTACAGCACTTACTTCTTGTTCTGTTCGAAAAATTTTCATCTGTATTTCAGTACGTTGATTGGTAAAAGGCCATCCTTTTCTTTGTTCTTCCAAAGTCCCAGTGAGCATCACCGAAATGTTACCCACTTTTTTATTCTTTCCCTGTTGTCCGTCGAAGAACCTCTTCATCCGAGGTAGACCGCTGTCGCCGGATACATATTCAGCGGAGTTACCTTCAACAAATCCAGAATTCACAAACCCACCCCAAACAGAATCAATAACGACAGATCCTTGTTTCATATATCCCAAATAAAAAGAACCTGATTTCACACCGTAAGCTCCCCTTTCCAGGGTTAGGTTTCCAAAAATCAAGGTTTTCTTGCTACTTCTAATCGATCCCTTCCCCGATACACTGTCCGCAAAGATCGCTGTAGCCATCACGATGTAGTAGCTGGCATCTGTTAAAGCTTAATACTACTCTCGATGATCTTTGTTCTTTTTCTCTAAAACAACAACCTTTTTATATCTGATTATTATGCGAAGCTTCACATTGATACTAATATACCTTTTATTAATGAGAAACAAGTACACGAACTTTTAAATTTTCTTTAATTTTATGTGAAGAATACATTATAACAATTTCAATTATCTAGATCTTATCAATAAAGAAATTTGAATAAAACGTGATGTGAATTTTCAAATGACGGTTTTTATTTCGAATAAGGATTTCTTTCTTCATAGATATTAATTTTAAGTTTTTATTCTGTTCATTTCGACCCTAGTAAGGCAATAAAGCCACTAAGACACAAGGGGGTACTCAGTGCCAAAGAATGTAAGAAAAGGAAGCGCATTACTAACGAGCAAGAACAATAAAAGAACAGGAATTAAGAAGACAGTAGACAACGAGTTTTGAAGATTAAACTAAACTGTAAAGCAAGAAGACGGAATAGAGCTCCACAAGCTAGAAATACGATAAAAGAGATTCTTAACTTACGGTTACATGTAGCCATTTCAACTGTAATGAGACCTTGCCGCCAATCTAGTACTGCACTTAAATTCATAAAGTCTAGGTACCAAAGAGGAACTCTTATCAGAATATATATCATGAAAGCATTTATAGCAAAGTCACAGAGAAGCTACGTTGCGGCGGTGAGAAAATCACTAAAGTCGAGATGCCAAGTTAGGATTAATAACATAGCAGATTCTTCTTTGGATTTCTATCAAAGATCTCTAAATATATAGCAAGAACACCAGACCATATGCGGCAGCAATATTTGACTCTAAATATTTAAACAGGTCTTTGTCTATTCGAGTTTGCATGAATGCTTGACAAGTGCATCACCCAAGAGGATTTTCTTTTAAAAAAATTATAAATATTTATTGCTGAAAACAAAATTCTTTTTTCGCTATTAAACTACAAGTTTATTGTACGAATGATTTAACATTATGCCTTTGTTACGTGAGAAAATAACTTACTGAGACGATAAGTTCTCGAAAGTGCTTTAATAGATATTAACTCAACCATAAATATACGTCCTGCTTTCTTTTCTTTTTTTTAAATATCTCTTTTCTTAAGAGAAACAATTCTATAAACCCACCACCACTATATTATGTCTCCATTCTCTTTCATGTCAATGTGCATCAAAAACAGGAAAGGGTCGTTGCAAGCTCACAAGAAAACGAAGGCTGAAAATAAAAGCCGTAGCGAGAAATAAGGACTCAATTTGCATTATATTTAAGTGTTCATTCAGGGTTTCACTTGCACAGTCTGGGTGGGTAGGAAGCTGAGACTTAACAACTATGTCACAGATTATCTTTTCCCTTCGTCTCTACCCATACCAACTCTATGTCTATCTGCACGGCTCGATGAGCGGCTGGCAACTCGAACGCGCCTCATTAGAATTCTCCGAGAGATAGTCTTTCCTCGTGAACGAGAAATCCAGAACTCCACTCACTCGCGACTGTGACAATTATACAATTATAACTCCAGAAATGTTCTTTTTCTTTTATATTTCGTGTCGTTCCAGGAAAAATTATGGCTCTCCTTATCTTTCTATTGTCGCTAACTCTTAACAATTTTGTTTTGTTTACTATCCTTCCCAGTTCCTTTACCATTCATTTACAAACGTTTGAAATAGGTTTGGTTTGGTTTGGTTTGGTTTGGTTTACGGCATATCAACGTCAATGGGTTATTTAATGCCGACAAGATTTTTATTACTCGTAATATTTTTTTTTCAAAAAATGTATTGCTGGTAATATTTTTTAAAAATGTATTGATGGTAATATTTTCTCCTTCAAAAAGTCATTGCTGGTAATATTTTTTTAAAAAATGTATTGCTCGTAAACGTTTTGACCCCAGTTTGAAGGTTAACTATTTTCCTATAGATGGGATACTAACGCCGGGCCAGGGTGGACCTGGGAACACAGGCAATTAAAACTCCTCAAAACCTCCTGATTAGAGGCCTTGCTGTCGGATGTAGTTTATCTTCTTACACAGGACGCGGATGTAGTTTATTGTCTTACCCAGGACGCGGATGTAGTTTATCGTTTTACCCAGGACGCGGATGTAGTTTATTGTCTTGCCTAGAACGCAGATGTATTTTATCGTCATACCTAGGATGCGAATATAGTTCAATGTCATACCCAGGACGTGGATACAGTTTATCGTCATACCCAGGACGCGGATGTAGTTTATCGTTTTACCCAGGACGCAGATGTAGTTTGTCTTCTTACCCAGGACGCGGATGTAGTTTATTGTCTTACCCAGAACGCGGATGAAATTTTATCGTCATACCCAGGACGCGGATGTAGTTTATAGTCTTACTCAGGATGGGGATGTAGTTCATCGTCTTACCAAGGACGATGGATGTAGTTTATCGTCATACCCAGTTCGGGCTTGAAATAGGTAACTTACTGTTGTTTTCCTCTGTTTCTCTTGCCTTCAGTGACGTCAAATTGTGGGTGTCAAATTCTCAGAGCACTCTTTCCTCATTATATCCCAGAAATATGAACTGTCATTTCGTAACTCATACTTAGAGTCAGCAAAAGAGTTCGTTTGTTTTGATTCTTCTTAAAACTTCCTCGTTGCTCACATGTTCCATCTATTTTATTCCTGTCATTTCTCTGTAGAATCTCATCATTATTTCATCAAGTTTTCTTTTCATACCATATTTGGACAGGAGCTGCCCAGACCTCACTTTCCAGTCTTGATAGAGTCCAAAAGAGTCTCCAAGTCCTTGTGGGTGACAAATTACATTCCACCCTCTAAACTCTCTCTCACGGGCTCTATTGCTACCGCCATGGAAAGTGCTCGGACAAACGGCATCTTCTGGTTCCACTTGGTCCGACCTTCATGGTTAGGACCCGCCATGCCACTTACATAGTTACAAACCACCCATATTCTGTCTTTATTCTATCGGTGAAAAATAAGTTCCACTCAAACAGCTTATTCTCGAGAACCACTACACCATGGAACAGACTACCTAGAGAATGTTTCCCCAATCAATAAAATCTTAACCTGTTCAAGTCTTAACCTGTTCTCAAGTCAACTGTTTTCTTCCCCTCCTATCCATATAAACTACCCCTTAACGTAACCTTCTACCTCGAGTGACCCCAAGGCCTTGTACATGGTGAACCTTGCTGTAAAAAAATCGCTTAGATAATTGCTCAGTATTCACTGCCCTAGTAGAGGGTTGATATTACATTGCATTTCAGCTCTCTTTTCAAACACTGAAGTTTTTATGATGGCTGTACTTGGATGTTAATAAAATCTTAGAGAACAGTTCTGGATCCTGTTGTATTTTATTTTGTTGATTATGGGTTATATATGCCATATATTGGTAAATAGAGGAGAAAATATGGTTGGTATATAGATGATGGTGATGCCAGCATTATTTCACAGTTTATCAATCAATATAGAAATTATAAGGTCCAAGTTACTTTAAGTTTTTCTTAATAATTTTTGGTTTGATCGAACTCTTGTAAAAATATAGCAAAGCATAAAGAGTCATGTATTTTTTCTTCTTTTTTTAAGCATTTCGCCCCAAGCAAGGAGGGAGTGCCACTAATACGCAGAGGGTTACAGAAAATGAAAGTAAGAAAAAACAATGGGTATAGAGAGGATTGCGGAAAGTATAAAAAAAGAACGGGAATCAATGAATCAGAAGATGACGATTGATGTTGTATTTAAATTTCCTGAAGATTTATCAGGGAAGCAAGTAAGAGGAAGGGAGTTCCACTGTCGGGAAGTGCGAGAGAAGAAGCTGTTAGACTAGAAGTTGCGGTTACATTTAACTATTTCAGCAGTAAAAGAGTGGGACCTAGATGCCAACCTAGTAGCACGCTTAAATTTAGACAGAGCAGTAGCCATAAAAAATTATCTGTAGAAAAGACAGAAGAAATCTACATTACGTCGTGATGCCAAATCAGGACCGACTATATTGCAGATCCTTCTTTGTAATTTATCGAGGACTTTGAGATGAACAGCGGGGTCACAAGACCATATATGGCAACAGTATTCAATGCAAGGACGAATGGTGGATTTGTAGATGTGTGTGATGGACTCTGACGAGAAATACCTTCTGGCACGACACAGTGAACCAACTTTCCATGCGGTAGATGCAGCTATTGATTCAATGTAGTTGTTTCAATCCAAGTCAGTTGAAAACGCGAGGCCAAGAAAGCGCAGTGAGACCCTCTCGTGAAGTCGAGCATCAACCATGATGATGGGGAGTAGGGAAGTTTCTCTATGCTGGTTAAATGAGAGCAGTTTCGTTTGGATGTCTTTTAGGAACAAGAAACCGACAATTTTCCATCATGACTGGATTGGCTCTTTTTTATTTTTTTTTTAATTTTTATTGATTGATTGGATTGTTTGTTACGGTTTATCAGCCCTTTGCAGATTCTTTAAAACCAGAAAATATTTAGATTATAAAAATAATAATGATTTTATTGATACAAGTCCTACTAATTAACACTAGGCTTGGATTCATATCTTTTCCCAATGGTATTTCCGACTGAAATTTGAACTCGGCTCTTCAATTTGCAATACCGAGCCGTTATCATTACCCCCACGCACACATACAAGCTTACAGCAAGAGGTATTACCAAATGGTCATCCCTCTAGATACTGACCAGGTTCGGCGTTGCTTAACTTCGACGATCGTACGAGAACCGTTGTTTCAACGTGATATAGCTGTAAGAATGGATTAGAGTTTTAAAAAAATGGTACCAAATAAAAACACTGAAGTCTATGAGTCAAGAGTACCTGGTTTCTAATAAAAATAAACTTAATGAACAACACTGGTTACCAAATGTGGTGTAATGTTTTTTATTGTTGCTGTTCTTGATTATATTAGATATGTTGTTTTTTTTTTTACAATGATGTTCACTCTGTACAAGGCGCAAGTGACACTCGAGGAAGAGGGTTACTTAGATGAACTGATTATGGAGCTATAAAAACAACGATTAATTTTAGACTTGAACAGGTGAAGATTGTGGCGATCGGGGAGGGGGGAACCCTGTGCCATACATACGAACCAGTGTCTTAGCACGAAACATGTTTGATAAGTAGAATTTGATGTTAGCATTAATTGGTTGTTAATGGCAATCAATGAAAGGGTTTTATTATTTTTTCAAGTTTCTTTTAGTGTTCGTTAACAATTCTTCAGTCACTAAATGGCTATATTAGTCAGAATTGGTTATTCTAAGTGTGCTAATTTATCGAAGAAATGTTCAAAGAATTTCGTTTAAACCCAAAATGAATTTTGAAAATAATACGTTTTACCTTTATTCTGCCCATAAAATAATTGTAGGAAAAGATTAAAAATGTTTTCCCACACTAAAATAGTGTTTACTTCAATAAAAACGTTTTCACATTATTTACATTATTCGGACTATTGTCCTCATCTTTGTCGCCATATTTATTACAACGTTTCGGCCGTTGTACGCTCCGGCTTTCTTCAGGTGGTTGGAATGTCGAACTGAACCCTTTATTTCGCTCACCGGGGTAGACTGTTCTAGTTCCACGTGCCATGTTTAATGGATGTCAGTTATCAGTTATCTCCTGTTAATTCCCCTCTGAAAATTCTCCACTGCCTTAACCGGGTATTGAACTCACACTCTTTATAAAGGCGTTAGTTAGATCCAGTGACAGGACCCAAAAGAGTAAATAACATTCATGCAAAAGTATATGATGTCAAAATTAATTCTACATATACGTTAAATCCTTTCAGTACAACGGCGACCATGGCTCTCCGAATATTACTTTTTTGTATTATGTATTATTGGGAAATGTAATGTAATTGTTTCCCGTTACTTTTCACCCAGGGTAGATAGCTAAGTCTACATGGCTATTTTATTCCGAGATAGATTCATACCTTTCCATAAACGTATTTATGCGAAAGGAAACACAACAGCAGGCCGATTTTCATTTCCTACACCTAATTTCTAATACAATATACAATATTATAGAACAACACTAGCTTCCCCATGTGTTGTATTTTTATTTTTTTATTATAGGAAATATATGCCATATATTAAGAATTAATAGAATCCAAAAAATGTTTGGTAAGTAGAAGTCGATGATAGTTTTATTCCATAGTTAAATGTAAAGGTTCCTTCCGAAGTTCCTTTCAGTGTTTGTTAACTTGCAATGTGTATTTGGCTATATTAGTCCTAATTTGTTGCTTTGTAAGTGTGCTGTGAAGGAAAGAAAGATTTAAAAGTCAATTATGCAACCTACGTGACAGAAAAGATACAGTAACGGCGTTTCTAGCAGATGGCGATGACGTTTGTACTTTTCGATTTATCGTTTGCATACGCAGTTTGTCGAAGATTCAAAGAATGTCGTTTAAACCCGAAATGAATTTTTGCAAAATAATACATTTTAACTTTATTCTTCAAATAAAATAATTAGAGAAAAAGAGGAAAAAATAAAGAGAAAGCGACTTTGACAAAAAGAGGATTGTACACAAACAAACGGCCATAACAACAATGAAACAAATTCAGTCGTCAGCATTTTTTGCGGAAGTATATGATGACGAAATTAACTCTACATATAAGTCATATGCTTTCAGAAAATAGACGATCATGGGTCTCCACAGATTACGTTTTTCTTATCTATGGACTGCCTTGGGTAAAATAGTGGAATCGGTTCATGTTTCATGTGTATCTGTAGATAGATAAATAGATAGATAGATATTTGTCAGTGTGGCTTTACCGCCCGCAGCAAGTTTGGGCTAGTATCGCACTTGAGAAAACACTAATGGAATATGTCATTTCCAGACCCGATTTTCTCTAATAGTCCCTGTTGGCATGCATAAGTGTAAAACGAAAGGCACCATCTACTACTGACCCTCATTTATCGTTCACAATACGAAAGTCCATTATATATATATATATATATATATATATATATATATATATATATATATATATATATATATATATAAGTATATAATTGGTATATATGGAATGAATTCCAATAACCAACAATTACTATTCTTAAAAGAGTGCTCAATACAAAGTAGAGCTTTTGTAACAATGTTTCCTCCTAGTGTAGGATCGTTAATTAATCTGAAACTTTTAAAACCATTTATTTTATCTTCAACATCATCACTTGATAAGACACCGAGGGTGTTGAAACAAAATGGCTATTTTTGTAGTGATTTTATAACATACTTATGTTATAATTTTTTTATAAATTATAATTATATATATATATATATATATATATATATAGATACTCATGAAACGTGAAACGATTCCACCATATTGCAATCGCACGAAACCGGTGACCTATCAGGGTACCACATGTACTGAAATTGCGGTAGAAGTGGTGTTTCTTGGTCAAGATAGCTTGATATATTCTCACAATCTAAAAATATTTTCTGGCTTTAAATAACCAAAAGTTTGATACTGTCATATTTAGATCGGTTTTCATCATTTCCTCGCGTTGTTTATTATTTTATGGACATGACACTCGGATTTTATTTTTCCTCCTAAAATCCGTATAAACTAACTCTCTCAAATTCTTTAATAATGCATATTTCTGTTGAAAATAATTCTTAATAAAAAAAAATATATTCTTAAAATGAAACGAAAATCAATGAATAATTGTTTTGAATTTTTTATGAAGAAAAAACATTTTCTTGGATTTTTTCAGTTTCGAGTTCTGGTAGAGAAATCAGTTTCTTCAAGTAAAGATTACCTGTTCCCCTTACATCTAATACTGACCGTTGTTCTGCTCTTGAAATATTCTTGGTAAACTGCAGGGCATCAACATTCTACCAATTGTGAAATGTTATCAAAATCAAAGATCCGGACAAACTGCTACCAGAAATAAGGATGCTTTCTCAAAATTTTGAAATACCTGGTCTGCATCGCCAATATTTAACAAGGGCTGTGATCAACAAGATCAGGTTGGAGGTAATGATTAACGCGCCGTAAATGCAGAAAGCTTGTCGATAAGAACCCGTAGCGCCAACCAATACACCTGAAAATAAGTTGAGAGAAAATCAATTTATCTGGTTGTATTCAAATCGATTGGTAAATAAACATTAAGAGACATGCATGACGCTACCAAAAAGTAGTGGTTAACGAGTAAGTAGTAGAAATCAAAGCCTGCACCATTCAATAGTCTTCAAGGTATCCAATATTATGACGAACAAAGCGAAACAGTTCGAAAGGAGAAATGCGATTATTTGCATTTTCTATCGTTGTTTAGAAATTGTAAAATTGTTCTAAAACAAACCACAATTTTAGAAAGCTTATCCTCCCTACAAGCATGCTAGTTCGATCCTTGCAACTGACCCCAGATGCGTGATATTATGCCAAAATTCCGTAAATTATGAGGTTCTCCATTCGTGTCCATATGTAAGTATAAACTGTTCTTATCCATTACCTGTAAATCCCGAGACTCGCCAATTAAGAATCTGTCTTATCCGTCAGTTCGACACTCATTGTGGATTACTTGGATTATTTACATTATTCGGACTGTTATCCTCATCTTCATTGTCACATTCACAACGTTTCAGCCTCTATATCTCTGAGATGAGGTATTATGTTTACTTACATTATTTACATAATTCGGACTGTTGTGCTCATTTTCATTCGATATTCACTACGTTTTGGACTGTATATCTCTGAGATGAGGTATTATGATTACTTGCATTTTTTAAATTATTCGGACTGTTATCCTCATCTTCATTGCCATAATCACAATGTTTCAGCATCTACATCTCTGAGATGATTTATTATCATTACTTGCATTATTTACATTACTCGGACTGTTATCTTCATTTTCATTGCCATATTCACAACGTTTCGGCCTCTATATCTCTGAGATTATGTATTATGATTACTTGCATTATTTACATTATTCGGGCTGTTATCCTCATCTTCATTGCTATATTCACAACGTTTCAGCCGTTGTATGCTCCGGCCTTTTTCAGGCGATTGGAATTTCAAACCGAACCCTTTATTTCGTCACCCCGATGCAAATTGTTCTAGTTCCACGTATCGTGCCTCTCCCAGACATCTCAGTTATTTTCCTTTAACTCAACTCTACAAGTTTTTGGTTCACCACTGTGGCCTAGTATTGAATTCATAACCAAGGTTTTTATCCATTGGGTCATGTGTCCTTCAGGACAATCACCTGTAAAACACCTGTAAAAAAAAACACCCAGATTACGGATGATATTATCAGACAAATCCTGAATATTTGCCACAAATATTTTATGTCGTGTCTGACAAAGCAATGATTACATCACCATTCGCACAAGATTGTTATCGTTATCAGTCAGTTCGAAATTCACTTCTCGTTTTTATCTCGTCCAAAGCTTAACCCTTTGACCCCTAGGTCTCTGAACAATTTTAATCCTTCTCACTGAGCTCCTGAGTCAAAACTCGCAAATAATCGGTATGTAATGTTTCACGGTAGATATAAAAATAGTTACAAGTCTATACCCACAGTTCAACAGGTGGCTGGGCATTAAGTCATTTTTTCTACCACTGTTCAACCGGTGCCTCGGCATTAAGTCATTTTTTTCTACCACTGTTCAACCGGTGCCTGGGCATTAAGTCATTTTTTTCTACCACTGTTCAACCGGTGCCTGGGCATTAAGTCATTTTTTTCTACCACTGTTCAACCGGTGCCTGGGCATTAAGTCATTTTTTTCTACCACTGTTCAACCGGTGCCTGGGCATTAAGTCATTTTTTCTACCACTGTTCAACCGGTGCCTGGGCATTAAGTCATTTTTTTTACCACTGTTCAACCGGTGCCTGGGCATTAAGTCATTTTTTTTCTACCACTGTTCAACCGGTGCCTGGGCATTAAGTCATTTTTTCTACCACTGTTCAACCGGTGCCTGGGCATTAAGTCATTTTTTCTACCACTGTTCAACCGGTGCCTGGGCATTAAGTCATTTTTTTTTCTACCACTGTTCAACCGGTGCCTGGGCATTAAGTCATTTTTTCTACCACTGTTCAACCGGTGCCTGGGCATTAAGTCATTTTCCTCTCACACTGTTCAACCGGTGCCTGGGCATTAAGCCATTTTTCTCTACCACTGTTCAACCGGTGCCTGGGCATTAAGTCATTTTTTCTACCACTGTTCAACCGGTGCCTGGGCATTAAGTCATTTTTTTCTACCACTGTTCAACCGGTGACTGGGCATTAAGTCATTTTTTCTACCACTGTTCAAACCTGGGCATTAAGTCATTTTTTGTACCACTGTTCAACCGGTGCCTGGGCATTAAGTCATTTTTTTCTACCACTGTTCAACCGGTGCCTGGGCATTAAGTCATTTTTTTTACCACTGTTCAACCGGTGCCTGGGCATTAAGTCATTTTTCTACCACTGTTCAACCGGTGCCTGGGCATTAAGTCATTTTTTTCTACCACTGTTCAACCGGTGCCTGGGCATTAAGTCATTTTTTCTACCACTGTTCAACCGGTGCCTGGGCATTAAGTCATTTTTTTCTACCACTGTTCAACCGGTGCCTGGGCATTAAGTTTTTTTTCTACCACTGTTCAACCGGTGCCTGGGCATTAAGTCATTTTTTCTACCACTGTTCAACCGGTGCCTGGGCATTAAGTCATTTTTTCTACCACTGTTCAACCGGTGCCTGGGCATTAAGTCATTTTTTCTACCACTGTTCAACCGGTGCCTGGGCATTAAGTCATTTTTTTTACCACTGTTCAACTGGTGCCTGGGCATTAAGTCATTTTTTTTATACCACTGTTCAACCGGGCATTTCCTGGGCATTAAGTCATTTTTTTACCACTGTTCAACCGGTGCCTGGGCATTAAGTCATTTTTTCTACCACTGTTCAATGGTGCCTGGGCATTAAGTCATTTTTTTACCACTGTTCAACCGGTGACTGGGCATTAAGTCATTTTTTTTTACCACTGTTCAACCGGTGCCTGGGCATTAAGTCATTTTTTTTACCACTGTTCAACCGGTGCCTGGGCATTAAGTCATTTTTTCTACCACTGTTCAACCGGTGCCTGGGCATTAAGTCATTTTTTTCTACCACTGTTCAACCGGTGCCTGGGCATTAAGTCATTTTTTTTCTACCACTGTTCAACCGGTGCCTGGGCATTAAGTCATTTTTTTTTACCACTGTTCAACAAAAACCTGGGCATTAAGTCATTTTTTCTACCACTGTTCAACCGGTGCCTGGGCATTAAGTCATTTTTTTCTACCACTGTTCAACCGGTGACTGGGCATTAAGTCATTTTTCTTTACCACCGTCTAAATCTCTTCATTATTAGAAAAAAAAACTTGAATGATTAATCTTACCGAAGGATTTAATGTGAGTCAGATTTGAGTTTCTTTTTAATATCCATGTTATTAAAGTTTCGATAGAGATATCCATGCCAAAGTTCAACTCAAAAGAGAGGAATTGTATTTTTTATTGAACCATATCTAATATTGTATTCCTTTAAAAACTTTTGTATCAGCACAACGTCTGATTTACTATGTATGATACAACATGTTAGACAGTATAACATTTAATAACATCGACCACCTATGCATAATACCACATTTTAAACCTAATCTATCTAAGCCAATGTCCAACTAAAAATAGAGGAATGATATTTGTTATTGAACAATATCTCATAGTGAAATCCTTTGAAAGCTTATGATAGACTTAATATAAAAAATGGATTATTTTTTCATCTTTTACATTTACAATTCAAATTTCCATTACATTAAAACTAAATACTCTAGAATTAAAGAATTTCCACTTAAAACGCATAAATGAAAGAAAAGTTAAAATTCTCACTACTCACCAGCCAAATAACCAAAAACTGCCGTTCCTACTCCGTATGAAGTCTCAATAACGGACGTAGCAAAACTGTATTTCTCAATTCCCACAATTTCCAGGGTACCAATGGAATAAAGTCCTGATGGACCTCCCATGCAAAGGGACAAGACGATAGTGAAACTTAAAAGAGCAAAGTAGGATTCAGCTTGAATGATGAGAATACACAGCGAAGCAGAAAGTAAAGATAATGCGATGAAAATATAAATGAAAGGGATTTTGATCCATCGCTGAAGAAATCCGATCGAAGCCCTACAAGAAGAAAAAATTATAAGTGAAATTAGGAATTATCCGAAAATTCACTTGTTTTGTTATCATAATAAGATATTTGCCGCTATTTTTTACTGCCTTCTGGGTGTATCTTGAAGATTCGATTATTACTATTGGTTGTCTATTTAATGAACTGTGTGGGTTATCCTCATTATAGTTGTTTTGATCACTGTATTTTTGCCGACATTTTCGACAATTTCCATATAATGCGTAATTTTCTGGTTTGTAGAATTGCCAATATTCGAATCACTTTTCTTTATTCCATTAAACATTTCGGCCGATGAGTTCTCCATCCTTCTTTCAGTAGACGCTTAAATTAGACACACTAAATTACAAAGCTCACATCCCTGGGGCGATGTAATTATGTTTAAAACTAAAGATTACTGTATGCCATATCAATTTAAAGAAGATATCAAAACAACAACAATGAAGATAACTTACAGAATAATTAATCTATTGCTATCACTTTAAAAAAAAAAAAAAACATCCAAAAATATATTCCAAGAAAAATACATTTCTGAGATTTTAAAATTTCATTAGTTTTCTCAGATTGTGTTTGACCTTACCTTGGAACGAAAGAAATAATGCAAAAAAGACTGTACAGCATGGCGGCATCCTTCAAAGACAAACCTTTCTTGTGAAAAAAAGTGGGTAAAAAGCTATACATCGCATTGCATCCAGTCAATGTGAATGCAACAGCACATAGGTAAGTAACGTAAATAGGATTTTTGAAGAGGGAGACGTCGAAAGCTGCCGTGAGAGGAATCGGTTCACTTGACGCTTTCTTCGTTCTGGCATCGATTTTCGCTAGTTTCTTCATTTTGTGCTTGTGAGAGAGGAGCAGAAACAAGGTCAAGGGAATCATTTGCAGGTCGATAGACGCAAGCATGAACAAACTTCCTCGCCAGGTGTACTCTTCAATAAACACGGGAATCAGATTTGGGAAGACGATACCACAGAACGGCGCCGCTAAAGATAACGCGGCGATGAAATATTTTCCCGCATTTCCAAATTCAAAGCCCATCAGGATGACAGAATTGACATAGCAAAAACAACCCGCAAACCCTGAAAGAAAATCCAATAAAATTGAGAAGATAATTTACTTTTTAGTGCGAACTGTTGTAAATTATAAATAAAAATTCAAGGAGGATTTTATTGTAGTCTTCCATATATTACATGAGTGTATCAGGCGAAACTAAGTGATCAGAATATCGTCTGTTTGATTTATTAGCGTATTACGGTAGGATTTGAACCAATCAGATGTTTCGTTTAAATAACTGCTTCGAACTAACAATTACTCAGTTTTTTCGCATAGTCCGTGGACCTTAACGGTTAAGTTGTGCTTTCTAAACAGATACACGGCAATAAAACACGAACCTTTCTAAAAGTCAGTGTTATAATCTTCAGTTGGTAGATTAATGGTAAACATTTTTGAACGCTACGACAAAGTGAAATAAATGATTTTGGTTGGTTGATTTTGTTTAGCGGCATATCAACCTCTATGGGTTATTTAATGCCGAAATCTAAATATTTTGATTGGTTTGGTTTGGGTGATTTTGATTAGCGACATATCAACCTCTATGGGTAATTTAATGCCGAAATCTAAATATTTTGATTGGTTTGGTTTGGATTGGTTGCCTTTGTTTAGAGGCATATCAACCTCTATGGATTATTTAATGCCGAAATCTAAAGTGACTAGATCTAACCAACGTCTTTATACACTAGGCCATGAGTCCAGTGAACGAAATACAGGGTTCGGTTCGAAATTCCCCTGAAGAAGGCCGGAGCGTACAACAGTCGAAACGTTGCGAATATGGTAATGAAGATGAGGATAACTGTCCAAATAATGTAAATAAGGTAAATAATCATAAAACCTCATCTCAGGGATATAGACAGATCTTGAAGGCATGGCACGTAGAACTAGAACACCTACCCCGGTCGACGAGGGTTTGGTCAGAAATACCCATCACTTGAAGAAGGCCGGAGCGTAGATCGGCCGAAACTTTGTAAATATGTCAATGAAGACGAGGATAACAATCCGAATAATGTAAATAATGCAAGTAATCGTAATACCTCATTTCAGAGGTATAGAGACCGAAACATTGTGAATATGACAATGAAGACTAGGATAACAGTCCGAATAATGTAAATAATGCAAATAATTATAATACCTCATCTCAGAGATATAGAGACCGAAACGTTGTGAATATGGCAATGAAGATGAGGATAACTGTCCGAATAATGTAAATAATGTAAGTAATATGGACAAATCTATTTTCCAATATAAATTAGTCGGCCTCTGATCTTGATAGTATTTACCAAAATGCTCTGTAAACATGGATGCAATTTTCCATGCATCCTCAAAAAGAAATGTGTCAACGGTCATTATTAATGCAAGTCCCCAAATTCACAGACATAGAATTTCAGATTTTCAAAAAGTAGAAAAATGAAATATCTTACCTTGAATGGCACCAAGGACAATGACTAAAGTGATGGCATTGGTACTAAAAGAAGCCCCGATGGCACAGAATAATTGCATGTAACAACCAGCAACAATCATATTATATATCCCAAATCGATTGATGAGAAAACCATCGATGACGCCTGAGATGAAGCAAATAAAAAAATAATTAATTATTCGCCGGTATTATCATTTTAAAGTAAAAAAAAAAAACAAATTTCCTTGCATTTTAAATATTTGTGGTAATATGCTATCTTGGGCTATATATATATATATATATATATATATATATATATATATATATGGGTGTGGGTGTGGGTGTGTGTAATGTTCACTTTGATATTTATATATACATACGCTCAATCTCTGATGCTGTGTACTTATATTCATGAATATAGGGTACCTTAAAACATTATTTTTATCATATATATATATATATACATATATATGTGTGTGTGTGTGTTAGGTAATGAAAAGTTTGGTAATCCGTATGGATAATGTCATGGATCCTTACCTATAACTACAGAATGAACTCTTCCTAACACTATGTATACTACGCCTCTCAAGAGAGAGGGTCGAATCAAGCCGATCATTTCGACTTGACGGTCGAACTCTCTGCTTTTGAGCAGAAAGGAACCCGGACGAGGTTCCGCCGAAGGGCAGAATCTCGTTCGGGGTGAATGACCCACCCTATCTCGTTTTTACGAGTCATACGGGCATATTTTTTATTGAGCCTACGGGCTCAGGAAACCCACGATAAAATGACCTTGTGTCGCATGCAACCCTCGTGGGGGGGGTGGCTAGATACTGAATCAAGCCGATCATTTCGACTTGATGGTCGAACTCTCTGCTTTTTGAGCAGAAAGGAACCCGGACGAGGTTCCGCCGAAGGGCAGAATCTCGTTCGGGGTGAATGACCCACCCTGATCTCGTTTTTACGAGTCATACGGGCATATTTTTTGGCTGAGCCTACGGGCTCAGGAAACCCACGATAAAAAATGACCTTGTGTCGCATGCAACCCTCGTGGGGGGTGGCTAGATACCGAATCAAGCCGAGCTTTTCGACTTGACGGTCGAACTCTCTGCTTTTGAGCAGAAAGGAACCCGGACGAGGTTCCGCCGAAGGGCAGAATCTCGTTCGGGGTGAATGACCTACCCTATCTCGTTTTTACGAGTTATACGGGCATATTTTGGCTGAGCCTACGGGCTCAGGAAACCCACGATAAAAATGACCTTGTGTCACATGCAACCCTCGTGGGGGGTGGCTAGATACCGAATCAAGCCGATCATTTCGACTTGACGGTCGAACTCTCTGCTTTTAAGCAGAAAGGAACCCGGACGAGGTTCCGCCGAAGGGCAGAATCTCGTTCGGGGTGAATGACCTACCCTATCTCGTTTTTACGAGTCATACGGGCATATTTTTGGCTGAGCCTATGGGCTCAGGAAACCCACGATAAAAATGACCTTGTGTCGCATGCAACCCTCGTGGGGGGTGGCTAGATACCGAATCAAGCCGATCTTTCGACTTGACGGTCGAACTCTCTGCTTTTGAGCAGAAAGGAACCCGGACGAGGTTCCGCCGAAGGGCAGAATCTCGTTCGGGGTGAATGACCTACCCTATCTCGTTTTTACGAGTTATACGGGCATATTTTTTTTGGCTGAGCCTACGGGCTCAGGAAACCCACGATAAAAATGACCTTGTGTCGCATGCAACCCTCGTGGGGGGTGGCTAGATACCGAATCAAGCCGAGCTTTTCGACTTGACGGTCGAACTCTGCTTTTGAGCAGAAAGGAACCCGGACGAGGTTCCGCCGAAGGGCAGAATCTCGTTCGGGGTGAATGACCCACCCTATCTCGTTTTACGAGTTATACGGGCATATTTTTTGGCTGAGCCTACGGGCTCAGGAAACCCACGATAAAAATGACCTTGTGTCGCATGCAACCCTCGTGGGGGTGGCTAGATACCGAATCAAGCCGAGCTTCTCGGCTTGATTTGGTCGAACTCTGCCTTTGAGCAGAGAGGAACCCGGACGAGGCTCCACCGAAGGGCAGAGTCTCGTTCGGGGAGGTTGACCAACCCGATCCCGTTTATACGGGTTCTACGGGCATTTCTTGGCTGAGCCTACGGGCTCGGGAAACTCACGTTAAACCTGGCCTTGTGCCACATGCAACCCTCATGGTGGGGGTGGCTAGATACCGAATCGAGTCGAGCCGATAGTAGTTCACTCTAAACCAGACTGACAGTCATACTAACACCTTCCACATCTTGTATTATTATTTCGTGTAATATAACTTCGTTATTTCTACTCTGGTGTTTGTGTTGTTCTTCCTTGGTCCTAACCTGGACCATAACAGATAATCCCAAGGAGGATATATAGTTAGGTAATGAAATGTATGGATAATCCCACGGAGGATATACAGTTATGTAATGAAAAGTATGAATAATCCCAAGTGGGATATATATTTAGGTAATGCAAAATATGGATAATCCCAAAGAGGATATACAGTTATGTAATGAAAAGTATGAATAATCTCAAGGAGGATATATATTTAGGTAATGAAAAGTATGGATAGTCGCAACGAGAGCTCAATGTGAAAACAGAGCAATTATTAATTCAATTTAATTGGAAAACAGACAACCTTATATACAGGACTCCCCAGTCGTTTTCGGCGTTTGAGAGTCAATCAGCTCAGTTCTTAGAACCATCACTCAGACTACCCTCACATATCATTTGATTCTAGTGGTGAAGGCTTGCGCAGAACCAACCAGACATTTTGGAAGAACTGAAAACAGAGAACCGCTGCACAATATGCATCGGCATTTTTTGAATTCAGACTTGTTTTCTACTAGACTGGTTGCCAACCAAGGCTAAAGAACAGAATCTTTCCTGCTATTTATCGATATCTGGTCAATATATATATATATATATTGTGATTTAGGCAGCAATCCCTCTTTTATACAGGCTTCGTTAAACACTACTGACAAGGGACTGCGATTAAGCATTTTGTTTATTTTTTCTTGTGTTTGTACAAGTGTTTTCCTTTCTGGATACAATGTGTGTAAAAACTCTTCAAAAGTTCTGCATAACCGAACGCTTTCGGCTATTCTTTTAACCATTATCAGTGGCGAGTTTTATTTTTGGAATTTTAAAATTTTATTTTAACTGAATATGAGTTTTATATATATATATATATATATATATATATATATATATATATATATATATATTATTACTTTTAAAATAATAATAAGGCGTCTATTTCAAACACGGTAACCACTAAAATAACTTTTTGAGTAATAAAAATGTCGGATTACAAATGTTTATTAGATAAAGAATGAAAAGAAGTTTTGAATACGATAAAGATGATATTACTTTACAGATATATATATATATATATATATATATATATATATATATATATATATATTTAATCACCAATTTCAATGCACCTCTACTTCTTCTGTACTGTGTACCTTCAGGGCTTGAGCAATCATGGCACTCTACAACTTCCTTTGTAGATCTTAGTAAATTTTGCTTGTGAGCTGTCTCTCCTAATCCTTTTTTCTGTTATCCATAAACAGAAGCTCTTTAAGTAGGTTATGCATTTCCTCCGCCCCTCTTGCTTTCAATATGTCCTTTGAGTGTCAAATTCTTCAAGCCTTCTATCCTCATTTTGTTCCATATAAATTTCAACTATCTCTCTCTTTATTCGAAGTATATGTGATATTTGTTTTCATTTTCCCTAACACTACGTCGTTACTCAAATGTTCAGTCCATGGCATTCTCAGCATCCTTCTGTAAAACCACATTTCTGTTGCCTGAAGTCTTTTTTGCATTATAGGAGGGCCGATATTACATAGCAGTTCAGCCCGTTTTTCTTTGTGCGTGAAATAGTCAAGTACATCATTCATTCATTGTCATTTAAATTAATTTAGTGCCGCCGCCGTGGTCACCACTCGCCTCTCTATCTCCCATCTACTCTCCCTGATAAAATTATTAACAGAACAGTGCAATGGCTTCCTTTTGCACCGGGTATGTTCTGGTTACCCCGTTCTTCCTTTCAGCGGTGGATTTTTTTTTAAAGTTACTTTCTTCTAGGCCTAAAGAGGCAAGGACTTCAAAGCAGCAAGTGGCTTTGAATTCAGTTTCCTTCTCCTAGACTGGTTGCCACACAAGGCTATAGAACCCAGTTGGAGGGGCGAAGAAATGGATTTATACCTTTATAATGTAATGAACTCGACTGGAATTAGAACTTGACTTTCCGATTCCTCAATCCGAGCCAAAATGTACGGATTCTCCAATTTACGTAGTATTTCATTATATGCCATTACCGGTTATTGAGTTCAATCCTGACTAAGTGTTCCATAATTAGTGAATTAGGCTAAGCTTAATAATTATCTGTGACTAACTTGGGATTACATGTTTTCATTCTAGTTGTGTTCATAAATGATGTGGTGTCCTCCCTCTAAAGAGTCTATGTTGGACTCTTCCGCCTACTATAAAATTAGTAGGAGAGAAGGCCTTTTAAAAAGTCGAATGAGATTGACGTTGAGTACTGTTTTGACACTTTCGTTAACCTATTTACTTGGTCACAAATTTCTTGGCGACGACGATGAGATAAGATGTTGTGACCAAGTAAATGGTTACAGAAATATCAAAACAAGTGTTGCAGATATGTATTAAACAGTAAGTACAACAGAAGAGTATTACACGACTAGTGAGTGTGTGTCGGTTGACCCAGCGTTCAATCTATTCGACTGTTAATATTTAACATCCCCCATGAGGAATGTATGTGGCACAATTCCGAGTTTAACGTGGGTTTCTCCGAGCCCGTAGGCTCGGCCAAAAATATTCCCTTAGAACCCGCATAAGCGTGTTCGGGATCTGTCTACCTCCCCGGGCTAAAATTTGCCCTTTGGCAAAACCTCGTCCGGGTTCCTCTCTGCTCAAAGGGAGTTCGACAGCACAGTGCGACCAATCTGGTCGACTGATCCCTAAGGCCTTCTCTCCTACTAATCTTATAGTAGGCGGAAGAGTTCAACATAGATTCTTTAGAGGGAGGAAACCACAACAATAAACATTGAAGTCTTCGCAATGGAAATTAGATAAAAACAAAAAGAAAAAATCCATGGAGACTTACCAGCAGCACTCATCAAACCACTCGTCAAGTTTGGAATGAAAAGTATGAGTGGTTTTGAATTCTTGAAATCTTTTAGCCATTCTACTGAGAGAAATGGTAAGGAATCCTGGTTTCCGTAGGTTATAAAAGTGATGACAAAAAGACACAGTGCTGTTAGGTAGTCTCTCGCGGATAATTTGGAAGTGCCAGTCTCTTTCAAAATGTCAGCCGACGTCACTTTTTCTGAGGAATTTTGTCTTTTAGAATAAAACAAAAATACAATATATCAAATTCGAATTCTTTCTCTTATTTCATTATTTCTCTTTCCTCTCCTCTCCAAGCAAGGCGATAATTTAACTAAGAAGCAACGGGTTACTGAAAGTGGAAGAAAATGAGAAATCATAACTGCTGAAATTAAAAAAACAGGAGTAATAAATCCGGCATCGCTGACAAAGTTAACCTAACCGCTGATTTCAAAAAGGACCTCCAATCTGTGGTTAACTGGGGCAGGAAATGCTTCGTAAACTTGAATGCCTCCAAAACGAAACTGCTCTCATTTATTCACCATAGAGAACCCTTCCTGCCTCCTATCAGCATGACTGAAGCCCAAGCTACGAGAGCGTCTCTCTGTGCCTTCTTGCTCTCACGTTTGACCTGAGGTGAAGCAACTACATTGAATCAATAGCTTCATCTACAGCAAGGAAAGTTTGTTCTCTGTGTCGCATCAGAAGGTTTTTCGCGTCTGAGTCCATCCTTCAAATCTATAAATTTACCTTGCATTGAATACTGTTGCCATATATGGTCTGGTGCCCCCGCTGTTCATCTCTAGGTCCTAGACAAAATACAGAGACGGATATGCAATGTGATAGGTCGTGATATGGCGACTTGTCTACTGTCACTTTCTCAAAGACGTGCTGTGGCTTCCCTATGTCTTTTCTACAGATATTTTCATGGCAATTGCTCTGACAAGCTACTTTCACTAAACTGCATGAATTTAAACGTGCTACTAGATTGGCATCTCGGTCCCACCCTTTCACTGTCGAAATAGTTAAATGTAACCGCTTCTTTTACTCCAACGACTTCTTCTCTCAGACTTCCCGACAATGGAACTCCCTTCCTCCTACTTACTTCCCTGACAGCTATAATATTCAAATATAATGTCAATTGACATTGATATATTGAACCTGATTCCCATCTTTTATATCCTTTCATCAAACAACCCTGTTTATTCTTGCTCTCACGCTCTGTAACCCCTTGCGTGCTAGTGGCACTCCCGCCTTGCTTAAGGTGAAATGCGTAAAAAAACAAAGAGCAAAATTTTTCATCCTATAGAGTTAGATAACGCGGTAGACCGCATATTAAAGTTCACCCAGTTTTTTGTTACATAAAAGCACATTAGTAACACTGAAGAAATATCTACATATCAGAATGAGTTGAACAGATAAAGAAAAAAATAGTTTGGAAATTATAAAGATTATATGACTTACCACGTTTTACCTTTCTCTGATACGACTTAGTAGTGAGTTCCATCCTCACTGGGTGCCCCATACATTCGGCGTTGTGCCATATCTAAGCTACACAGGTATGGTGTAATGGTCAGCCATCTAGTCACGCTAAAACAGTTACGACTGAATAGCGAGGTCTATCCTCATTGGGTACCTCACGCGTTCGGGTATGGGTACCTCACACGTTCGGGTATGGGTACCTCATACGTTCGGCCTTGTGCCACATGTAAGCTACGATTAAAAAATCAATATATATTAATCCCTGTTTATTAGGCAACTCGGCGTGGTGTAATGGTCAGCCATCTAGTCACGCTAAAACAGTTACAACTGAATAGTGAGGTCTATCCTCATTGGGTACCTCATACGGTCGTCCTAGTGCCACATCTAAGCTACGCTTAACAAATCAATATATATGAATCCCTTTTTTTTAGGCACATCGGCCTGGTGTAATGGTCAGCAAGTTAGTCCCGCTAAAACAGTTACGATTGTTTAGTTAGGTCTATTTTCATTGGGTACCTCATTCGTTCGGCCTTGTGCCACATGTAAGCTACGATTAAAAAATCAATATATATTAATCCCTGTTTATTAGGCACCTCGACGGTGAACGATAACCCTAATTTTAAAACACCACTGCCTCACTGTCATATCTAAAACATGGAAAAGGCTATGGAAATAAATCCAGACAGAAAACCTGGAGTGAAGCCTCGAAGGCGGTTGGTTGTGAACATTGAGAACTTTCCGCCAACTCCTGCAGACGAGGTGCCCCCAAATGTCCTGTATTCATTTGAATCTTTTCGATCCAGAGTAGAGGGGCATGTTGTCTGGGCAGCCATTGAGAATCAATCCCAGTATGTGTTACAATTGGGTAGTGCCTAAAAACACCATGCACTCGATTGACCGAAGCGTTTTGAATGAAACTGAATCAAACACAACTGTTCAGAATTGATAGACGGTTACACTACCACAAAGCTAAAAATCATGGTGCCTGAAATTTTGAGCGTGCCGGCCTTTTTCAATAGGGCTGCGATCTCTTCTAGATACTGTATCTAAGTTCCGATCAGTACAGTTGCAATATAAACCATATTGCTGTCGATGTTTAAGGAAGACAAATGTGCCTTAGGGACTAGCTAACGAACCTGGCGGACAAGCATATTTGGAGCCGAGCCGAGAATCCATCCAATGTACATATTTACTTTCAAGAGAGAAACAAACATAAAATATACTGAAATAATTACAGATAATATTATAGCACTTACGTATTGTTCTGTTCGTTTTTTCCTGCCGAAATATTTTCCAACTTTGTTTCACCGGCTTCAGTACGTTGATTGGTAAAAGGCAATCCCCTTCTTTGTTCTTCAAAAGGATTGATGACCATTGGCGAAGATTTATCTGCCATTTCATTTCTTCCTGGCTGTCCATCGGATAACCTCTCCGTCCGAGGAAGGCCGCTGTCGCCTAACATATTCTCATCCGTGTTACCTTCAACAAATCCAGGATTCACAATCCCATCTCCAACAGAAACAAAAAAGACAGGTTCTTCTTTCAAATGTCCCAAATCAAAATACCCGGATTTCACATGGAAAGCGCCACCATCCGAGGTTAGGCTGCTAACAATCGAGATTTTCCTGTTACTCATAACTGAAGATTTTCTAGATATACTGTCAAGAAAGTTTACTGCTGCCATGATTATGTCGTCTATATTTTTATACAACACTGTCTACTCTTTTACACAAAAAGCTAACTTATCTATCCTTAATCATTATGCAAGCTAAATGTATATTTAGCCTGATTCTTAAGTGTCAACATGAGATAAACGTACTTTTTCTTCATTCGAAACTGGAACGTGTCCTTTTAAAAGTTGGTTAACGGTATGTGGAGAATAGATTATAAAAAAATTCAAATATCTGGATCTTATTTCAACTTTTTTTTCACCGTCTTCAGTACGTTGATTGGTAAAAGGCAATCCTTTCCTTTGTTCTTCCAAAGGATTGATGACCATCAGCGAAGAGTTCTCCGCCTTTTCATTCCTTCCCGGTTGTCCACCAAGGAAAGGCCGCTGTCACTTGACACATTCTCATCGGCGTTACCTTCAACAAATCTATGATTCACAGTCCCATCTCCAACAGAAACAATAAAGACAGATTCTTCTTTCAAATGTCCCAAATCATAAGACCCTGATTTCACATGGAAACCGCCACCATCCGTGGTTAGGCTCCTAACATAGCTTTCGTAGCTTTCCTGCTAATTTTAATCAAAGCTTTACTCGATACACTGTCAGCAAGGATCGCTCTAGCCATCACTATGTCGTGGCGGGCGCCTTTTATACTTGATGCTACTCTTGACGATGTATACTCTCTTCCTCAAAGCCAACTAATCTCTGTTTATTATATGAACTAAATTTAAATTTACCTTGACGTTAGGCATGACTTTGATATTAACATATCTTTTAACATGAACTCTTTATGTGTTGGTCAATGCTTTGTAGAGCATAAATTATAAAAAAAATCAAATATCAAGAACTTATCCTCATAGAAATTTAAATAAAACGTGATGTGATTTTGTAAATAACAAATCTTACGATTGTTTTCAGTTTGAACTACCTTAAAAGCTGCACACCGTGCCGAGTTTTAATCTAGCTCCTGTGGAAGTCTTATTGGGTCTCCGGCCCGAAACTAAAGGGATCTCTGGCTCAGCTTAGAAAACAATAATTTTGAAGAAATAACTTTGAATTCCTCAATTCTCTCCATGAAACTTCAAGAGTTCACTTTATCTCTGATTCGGCCTATAATTCTAATTCCGAATAAAACCGAATTTGGACCGAAACCCCGATTTGGACCGAAATTTAAAGTCAGGTCGAAAATGAAGTTTTTCAAATCACAATCTCTGCGGAACTTCAAAACCGCATGCCACGAAACCTCTCATTTTAACTCTGATTCCTAAGAATTTTCAAGAAATAAAACTGATATCCTCAATTCACAAAGTTTTGGAGATATTTTAAACTGAATTTAAAATTTACTGTTTTTTTTTAAATTTACAAAGTTTTTTTGTTACTTTAAACTCAACATAAATTAAAACTTTTAAAGTCACTCATTTTTTTTCAGTCATTTTAAAATTTGAATTTGTAACTGTTCCCTCCTCATCCAGACACAAATCCCAATGCTGGATGTTTAAGCACCAGATAACGGGTATATTTTCAATCCAGAGATTATCCTGATTCCAAAAAGGTGTATGTTTATGTAGAGCAAGAGTGGCCCGAGTGAGAAGAGTTTCAGACACACGGACGGACAGACAGACAGACAGAATTTACCGTTTCTTTCTTTCTTTCTTCATAGATTTTTTTTATTGTGTTTAATTTATATCTGCACATTCATGTATAAATATCTTTTCGAAGTGACGTCAATGCTTATATTTATGAATGAATATATGAATATTTTTGTGAAAAAAAAAATTTTTTCAAACTTATTGTACAAATGGGATAACATTATGCCCTTCTTAAGAGATAAAATCAGTTACGAAAGTGCCTTAATATTTTCTAGCCTAACAATATGTATACACACTGAATTTTCTTTTTCAACTTTCTCCTTTCTTAAAACACGAATTCTCGGATGACGAAATATTTTTCAAGGGCAAATTTCATCATACACTCCGAAAATAGATTCATTTTACTGCACACCACTGCAGATGACCTAATCTGAGGAGAAATCGAAATCAATTACACACTGCCACTGCAGGGGGTCTAAAACTGACTGTATGGTGAAAGAAAGGAAACTAAAGCGTTTGTTTCAATTTGCACAAGGGTGGATATAATATCAAAATTAACTCTACATATACACGGGGCCGACACTATTTTTGGGACACTTTGAAAAGTGTGCTTAAATGTGCTTTTTGCTGCCGAGAGCTTTTTTGTTGATGAGTAGGTAGTTCAGCAGTAACTGTCCATTAATGGTATGAACATTGATTGATGGGTTTGTCTTTGCTTTCATGTTTTCTTTATTTTTACTTCAACTTAGGTTTTTTAATGATTTAGTCGTTGAACGTCTACAATATGCAAATTTTCTGCAGTTAAATTGTACCCTGACCATTACATTTGAGTATCTTTACCATTCACTGCGAAAACGTATTAAAATCCTGAAGAAGAATGCATTCAAAAGAAGTCATCAGTTTGGTCTAAAATAAGAGAGAAGACGGGCTCAGCATCCGAAAGATCGCCGCTGAGATGAAGCTACCGAAGTCAACAGTTGAATACATGCTAAGTACAGACTATGAGCGGAAGAAGAAGATGAAGAGAGGACGAAAAAAAAAAATTTCCAAGAGAAAAGAAAGAAGAATGAAGAGGGGTGTTACGAGGTTGTTATCATCTGGAGAAAAGGTGACAGCAAAAAAAGTAAATGAGAAGTGTGAACTTGACGCCAGTGTTCGAACTGTACAAATAAAGCTACACGGACTTAAGTATGCTAAAATCAAGAAAAGAATTACACTAACGAGAAAACACAAGGAGGCAAGGCTGATAGCGGCCAAAAGATGGATAACAAACCATGTCGACTTCAAGAAAATGATATTTATTGATGAAAAACGTTTTAAGTTCGATGGACCTGACAGGTGGAGTACATGGTCGAGAAAAGGTGAACCTGTTATTCTCAACAAGAGACAGATGAGAGGAGGAGGAGTCATGGTTTGGGGTATGGTATTTCCGAATGGAAACTTGTGGCTCGAGTGGTTAAAAGGAGGTCAAAATACCTTGAGCTACAGAGAACTTTTGGAAAAGAGAGCCCTACCACTCATAGAAAAAGAAATGGGAAGTAATTTTATTTTGTAGCGAGATAACTGCAGCATCCATGTGGCCAAATCAGTGAAAAATTGGATGTGTGAAGCAAATATAACTACTCTGGAATGGCCTGCAAGAAGTCCAGACTAAAATTTAATTGAAAACATGGGAAATGCTTGCAGAGCTTGTTTACGACGGGCCAGAAATAATCAGAGAGGCTGAACTGTGGCAGCGCATACAAGAGGCTAAAAAATAGACTGCAAGAAACACAAAGAGACGTCATTATCAATATGTACGGAAATTATGAAGATAGACTGATAGAAGTTATTGAAAAAAGGGTGCTGCCATAAACTATTAGCATTGTTTCTGCAATGTCCGAAAAATACTGTCACCTGTGTAATGTGAAAATTTGTAAAAAAATAAAAATACTTCTAATTTGAATTCTGCTTTTCCATTTGTAGTATTGAAACAGTTTTTAAATCTGTCTATATTTCTGAGATGAGGTATTATGTACAGTATTTACATGAGTCGGACTATTGTTCTCATCTTTGTCGCTATATTTGTCACAACGTTTCGGCTGTTGTACGCTCCGGCCTTCTTCAGGTGGTTGGAATTTCGAACTGAACCCTTTATTTCGATCACTGGGGTAGACTGTTCTAGTTCCACGTGCCATGTTTGATGGATGTCAGTTATATGTTATCTCCTGCTAATTTTCCCTCTGAAAGTTCTCCACTGCCTTAACCAGGAATTGAACTCACCTTCTTTGGGTCTGCCACTGGATCTAACCAACGCCTTTATCAATAATAATCAAAGATGCTCCCATCCTATCCAACCAGATGGTGTGATTGGACGTGGTGAGTCTGTTCACCAAGGTACCCACGGAGGAGGCACTCTCAGTAGTCAGAGATAGATTGACCTCTGACTCCCTAGAGGAGCGGACCAGCATTCCAATAGACAATCTGATGGAGATGTTGACTTTCTGTACACAAACAACATACTTCGGAATGGGATATCGACAGGATGAGGGCTTAGCAATGGGCTAAGCCATTATCACCAGCAATGGCGAATATATACATGGAATACTTTGAAGAAATGGCATTAGAGTCTACATCGCTAAAGCCAACTATATGGTTACGGTACGTAGATGACACCTTCATACTCTGGCCACATCAGGAAGATGTCCAGGTTCTACTGGATCATGTGAACTCAATAAGACCTTCGATACAGTTCACAATGGAGAAAGAGAGTAACAACTCACTCCCATTCCTGGATGTACTAATATCTCGAACAGAGCATGGGTTCAAGACATCCGTATACCGCAAACCAACATTCACCGGACAGTACCTCAATTTCGACTCCCACCATCCATACAGCGTAAAGAAAGGGATCGTCCGATGCTTACAACACCGAGCAAAAGTCATAAGAGACGTTAGATAAGGAATTGGTCAGTATAAGTAGTACCCTACAACGTAACAACTACCCTGGGTACATGGCAGCAGCCCCCAAAAACTGGGATAGGCGGGTACAAGAGGAGGAGGAGGACAACAACACTCAGAAAACAGTCTGACTGCCTTATGTGAAGAGGTTATCAGAGAAAATACAAAGGATCTGCGGTCCATATAACATCAGGACAAACTTCAAAAAGCGTGACAACACTTCGCAGGTATCTCTCACGAGGAGACCCCCCCCACAGAGAGAACATGACTAAAGACTGTGTGTACGCTATCCCGTGCAGCTGCGGAAAAAAAATATAAAGGAGAGACAGGCCGCCCCCTCAAGGTAAGGCTTCAAGAACACCAGAAAGCTGTAACGAGAGGGAAGTAGAAAAATCAGGCGTGGCTGACCACGTATGGAGAGAGAAGGAGATCACCGCCCCCTGTGGGATCATGTTGAGATCATAAACAGGGAACACCATTGGAAAATTCGTAAACTTAAGAATCAGCACATATGCTAAGCCACAAATATCTCCTGAGCCGACCAAGCATAGAAATAAATACAATATGGGAACCAGTAATAAGGAGTGCCAGAGAAAAGCAATGATAACAAAGTTGCAATATGAACTCTGGTAAAGACATGCAATGATAACAGCAAAATTGCAAAATTGCAATATTGGGCACTGGTAAAAAAATGATGCTGAAAACATTAGGTTTATAATACTAGATTCATTGGCAATGTCCTCAAGAACACATGGCCCAGTGGGTAAAGTCGTCGATCAGATCCAGGGACAGACCCAAAGAAGGTGAGTTCAATTCCTGTTTAAGCAGTGGAGAACTTTCAGAGGGAAAATTAGCAGGAGATAACATATAACTGACATCCATCTCCCTTTCTGTCTGTTATTTCTCTTTCTGTTTCTCTATCTCTTTCGTTCTCACTCTCAGTTTCTCTATCTCTTCCCTTATCTTTCTGTCTCGCTCACTCTCTTTCTTTTTCTTTCATTCTTTCTCTCCTTTTTCTCTCTTTCTCTCTCTGTTTCTCTATCTCTTCCCTTATCTTTCTGTCTCTCCCTTTCTCCCTCTCGCTCTCTCTCAGAAAAAATCTTTTTTCAGCCATTCTTTCTCTCCTTTTCTCTCTTTCTCTCTGTTTCAGAAAATCTTTCCTTATCTTTTGTCTCAAACCAAAATTAGAGCTTTCGCTCTCAATATCCTCTTTTTCTCGATTCAATTCTCCTTTTCCAGCAATATGATATACCAAGCCAATGTAAAACAGAAGATAACGAAAACTCTACTTAGGAGTAATTCTCTCATTCTTTCTCTCCTTTTTCTCTCTCTCTCTCTCTGTTTCTCCATCTCTTAAATACGCTTTCAGTCTCTCCCCTTTCTGAACATTTCACGGAAGTTCCTCAAAACAAAAATACACTCTCATTAATGTAATATCCCTTTTTCTCTCTTTCAACAATCTCTGTTTCTGTTAAATTTGCTTATCTTAATCATCTTCCCAGATTTCTCGATCTCTTTTAGACAACATCTTTCTGCAGATACGAAAACAAATTTTACTAGGCGTTACTTATTCATCATTTTCTTCGACTCTTTCTCTCTCTATCTCTTTTTCTCTTCCTCCTTTTCTCTCTCTCTCTCTCTCTTTCTCTCTCTTCTTTTCATTCTCTCTCATCTCTTTCCTTTGTCTCTTTCATCTAACACCCTAAAGAAAAATTCATTATTTAAACTCCTTTTTTTCTGTCTGTTTCTCTCTTTCCTTCTCTCTCTATTTCTCTCGCTTTCTCTATTTTCCTCTTTATCTCTCTATCTGTCTTTCCTTCTATCTGTCTTTCTCTCTCTCTAATGTTAAATTTGTATCTCCTCTTTCTCTAATAAATCTTGATTCCAAAGTTATCTTCTCTCATTCCTTCTCTCCTTATTTCTATCCCCCTTTCTCGCTTTCGCTCTGTCGTTCTCTTTTTCTATCTTTCTATCTATCTCTTTCTCTCTCTTTATCTCATTCTTTCTCTGATTTTTCTCTATTTCTTTCTCTCTATATTTCTCACTCTTTCTCTCCCTTTATCTCTGTCGCTCTCTTTCTCTTTATCTCTTTCTCAATTTCTCTCGCCGACTCTCACTTTCTTCCTCCCTTTCTCGCTCTTTATCATTTTCTCCTTCTATTTTTCTCTCCTTCTCTATTTATCTTTTTATATTTCTATCTTAGCTTTAGCAAGGCACTTTCGCTATTCCAATTAGGCCATCGGATTTCAAAGGGTGATAATTACATAGCTGTTCAATATATTTTTCTTTCTTTATAACGAAGATTTCCTATTTCTTAATACTTTGCTTAGCTTAAGCAAGGCAACTTTCGCTATTCCAATTACGCCATCGTATTTCAAAGAGTTATAATTATATAGCAGTTCAGTATATTTTACTTTGTTCTTAAAGAAGATGTCCTCTTTTTTGATATTTTACTTAGCTTTTGGAGGGCATCTTTCGCAATTCAAATTACGTCTTCGGATTTCAAGGGGTTTATAATAGTTCAGTATTTAACTTTTCCGCATTTTCAATATCTTACTTGGCTTTTGGATGCCAACTTTCGCTTTTCCAATTACGCCTGCGGATTTGAAAGCGTTATAATTACATAGTAATTCATTATTTTTATCTTTCTCCTTCAAGAAATTTTCCTCGATTTTAATACTTTACTTAGCTTTTGGAAGGCAACTTTCGCTTGTCCAATTACATCAAAGGGTAAAAATTACATAGCAGTCCAGTAGTGTTTTTTTCTTCTTAATGAAACTATCCTCTTTTGCTATTCCAATGACGTCTTCGGATTTCAAAGAGTTATAATTACATAGCAGTTCAATATATTTCTTTATTCTTAAACAAATTTTCATCTATTTTTAGAGGCGAGTTCCAATTCCATGTTACCTCGTTATATTCACTTACGCGCAAATACCCTTGCTTCTCCCCCAGCTATGGGTTAATTAGTAAGACGTTATCATCAAGCCATTATTGTTTTCAAAAAAATTCTTACAATCTAAAAATATTTTCTTGCTCTAAATAACCTGCAAAGGCTTGATAAGCCGTAAAAACCAATCAATCAATCTACTTTGACTTATATAACAATTCAGTATTTTTGATTGTTTATAACGAAATTTTCCTCTTTCTTAATACTTTATTTAGCTTTAGCAAGGCATCTTTCGTTATTCCAATTACGCCTTCAGAGTTCAATAGCAATTAAGTATTTTTCCTTCTTGTTTTTAACGAAATTTTCATATTTCTTAATATATTCCTGAGCTTTGGGAAGGCATTTTTCGCTAATGCATTTACGTCATCGGATTTCAAACGATTGTAATTACATAGGTGTTTAGTATTTTTTCTTTGTGCTTAAAGAAATTTCCCTCTTTTTTAATACTTTACTTAGCTTTTGAGAGGCAAATTTCGCAATTCAAATTATGTCGACGGACTTCAAAGGATTTACAATTATTTAGCAATTCAGTATTTTTCTTTGTTCTTAAAGAAATTTTACGCTTTTTTCATTACTTTACTTAAATTTTTGATGGCAAATTTTGCTATAGCAATTACGCCATCGGATTTCATAGCAGTTCAGTATATATGTTCTTAAAGAAATTTTCCTCTTTTTAATATTTAGCTTTTTCAAGCCAACTTCCGCTATTCCAATTACGTCTGCGGATTTCAAAGTTTTATACTTTCAAATTAATTCAGTATTTTTCATTTTTCTTGAAGAAATTGTCTTTCACTTAACATTTGGAAGGTAACTTTCGCTATTCCATTTACGCCTGCAAAATTCAAAGGGTTATAATTTCAATGCTGTTCAGTATGCTTTTGTTCTACAAGAAATTTTCCTCTTTTTTAAAACTTTACTTAGCTTTTGGAAGGCAAATTCGCTATTCCAATTAAGTCGTCGGATTTCAAAATGTTAAAATTATATAGCAGTTCAGTAATTTTTCTTTGTTCTTAATGAAATTTCCTCTTTTTTAGTACTTTACTTAGGTTTTGGAAGGCAACTTTCGCAATTCAAATTACGTCTTCGGATATCAAAGAGTTTATAATTACATAGCAGTTCATTTTTTTTTTCTTTGTTGTTAAAGAAATTTTTCTCTTTTTTTAATATTTACTTAGCTTTTTGAAGCCAACTTTCCCTATTCCAGTTAAGTCTGCAGATTTTAAGGGTTTATAATTTCAAATCAATTCATGTTTACTTTGTTCTTAAACAAATGATTATTTAATACTTAGTTTTTGGATGGCAAATTTCGGTTTTCCAATAACGTCTTCGGATTTCAAAGGTTTATAATTACATAGCAGTTCAGTATTTTTTATTTTTTATTAAAGAAATTTTCTTCTTTTTTAATACTTTACTTAACTTTTGGAAGGCATCTACCGCTATTCCATTGACGCCTTCGGATTTCAAAATGGTATAATTACACAGCAATTCATTATTTTTTCTTTCTTTTTAAAGAAATTTTTCTTTTTATATTTACTTAGCTTTTGGAAGGCAAATATTCCATATTCCAATTACGTCTTCGTATTTCAATATGTTATAATTACAAAGCAGTTCAATATTTTTTTTTCTTAAACAAATTCACTTCTTTTTAATACTTTATTTAGCTTTTGGAGGGCAAATTCGCTATTCCAATTACATTTTCGAATTTCAAAGTGTTATAATTCCATAGCAGTTCAGTATTTTTTTCTTTGTTCCTAACGAAGTATTCCTCTTTCTTAATACTTTACTTACCTTTTGGAAAGCATCTTTCGCTATTCCAATTTAGCCTTCGGATTTCAGTTTCCGTCCTTTTCAAAGAACTGAAATAACTGTTGATGTAAATAACATGGAAATATATATATATATATATATATATATATATATATATATATATATATATATATATATATATATATATATGAAGAAACCAAAGAAGAAATCTTACACAAGAAAATCGATTCAATAAGCAACAAAAAATTTTTCGGGAGATCTGGGAAGAAATAGAATTAAAACACAGATCTTAAAAAAGAAATATTTTAATTAACAGATAATGGAATTAATGTCTTTTCAAAAATAATATTTTCACAGATTCCTTAAGTTCGAATTTTGGTAAATTTATGTCTTTCTTCAAATGAAAATCTTTCTTTACTCTTAAATTTGGTTCGCTGTTTAACTTTTGAATTGAGCCTGGGGAAAAGAAAAACAACTTTTGTTGCTCCCAGAATTATAAGATCTCTTGTTTGCCTCGCTTATTTTGAACAAGGGCTGTGATCAGCAGACAAAGGTTGGACGTTATGATGAACACTCCGTATATACAGAATATCTGTTGATAAGAATCCATATACTCAACCAATAGACCTGAAAATAAATCGAGAGAAATCAGTTTAAATTTATCTGATCATTTTTAAATTGGTTAATAAACGGATCTACGCACATAGGAGAGCTTAGACATTTAGAGACAACTATTATCCAACCATAGATCGGAGGCTGAAAAGTAATCCGAAAAATTAGTTCCTGTTTAATCTTTATTGAATGACCGGATATTACGGCCCTGTTATGATCAAAGCTAAATATTTTGAAATACTTAGGATCGCCCCCAGAAGTATGATACTTATGTAATTCGTTCATGTTACGAAATCTAAGTCTAAAACAAAACTACAGTTTCAGACTGACTTGTTCTATCTTCGCTAGTTCCTGCTACCTACTCAAATCTTTGGAAATTTATAGTCACACAGATAGTTCTATAAAACAGTTCTACCTCAGTGGGTGTCCAAATTAGTGCCATCCACCTACAGAACAGGGAATCTAACCAGCAACTCAATCCCAAGAATTGGCATGGAAAACGGTTAGAATACACTTCCAAGCCTGTCAAACTTGGAGTCATTCTGGATCAGACTCTTACGTACAAGGACCACATTGCAAAGACTAAAGCTATGGTTGGATCAAGAAACAAGGTCCTAAAGAAACTGGCTAAACCCAAATGAGATGTCCATGCCGGTACAACCCGCACCGCACCCCTTGCCCTTTGCTACTCCACAGCATAATATTCCTCACCAGTGTTGGGCAGATCATCGCATGTAGAGAAAATCGAGACTGCCTTAAACAGGTCTTGCAGATTAATCAGGGGAGGGGCTCAAGCCATCCAAAGTCAATGATCTCTGCTTCCTTTGTGGCATCGATCCCTCTTACATCAGAAGGAGTCCACCCGTAGAGAATCCACTGGCTCCAGCGATGGTTCTGCCTGAATCGCTTCCGACAGCTGTAGAGCCAACCTTCAAAAATGAGGATATATCATTGGAATCGATCCAGCTGCCAATGCATGAAATTACAAATTATGGGTCATCTTCTAGATTCAAGCACACTTAACCACCTTGAAACTTTCACATCCTAGTCAAGGCTCTATGTACAACACTGGATGGGTGTGGTGTAGTGACTCGATAATAATAATAAGTGGGTGACCCAACTAGCATTATCTTGCGTCTAAGCTTAGTAGATGGCTACACTTACGATTTCTCGCATTATTTCATAAAGAAACTTGTAAGCATCCCCCTGGGTTCAAAGTCTTTTGCAAACTGGAAAAATATAATCCCTTCGCTGTTAGCTTTGTCTTGTCAAAATAACAGACATTATCTTCACTTCGCCCAGCGCGTACATACTGTCTCTCTTTCTCTCTCTCTCTCTCTCTCTCTCTCTCTCTCTGTCTCTCTTTCTCTCTCTCTCTTCCCCCTACAAAATTCTGCCTCTACATCATGACGCATCTCGCAACTCCCTAACTACGCCTAATTCCAACTCTAACAATTTTATATAAATCTACTACCGGAACGTTCTAACTCTGAATATTTCTATCACGCCATCATGTTTTCACCTAATGGAGCAATACTACGCGATGTGTCAGACTATTTTGTGGGATGAGGTTCTATCATTATTAACATTATTCTACTCGGACTATTGTCCTCGTCTTTGCTGTTATTATCACAACGTTTCGATCACTTCACCCTTCGGCTTTCATCAGGTTTTTGTTTATCCGAGTACCTTTCATGAAATTTCCATCTTTTTTATCATAACACTCCATGCAAGACAGTAAAACCACTAAGACACAAAGGGTTACTGAGTGTGGAAGATCAAAAAATATTAGCGAACGAGAAAAGTAATCAAGACTGCAGATAGCGATTGACATTACATTTAAATTTTCGAAGATCAAAGTTGGCTGGAAAGCAAGAAGCCGGAAGAGAGTTCCACAAACGAGAAGAAACTGTCACCATAGAACTTACGGCTATATCTTGCCAGTTCAACTGTGAACTGAGTAAACCCTTAATCTATTTTATGTGGGTACATTGTTCACTTTCTGCAATCCATGCGTAGTGATATTTTGTCTAATTCTTATTTGTTACTGTTCAGCTACTGCTTGCCGTGTTTCTGCTGAGTATAAGCGTGCACGACCCGGTCAAGAGATTGAATTCACAATTGCTACGCCACTAAATTCACAAACCAACGTTTTAATCCACTAGCCTTAGACAAATGAACGAGACCAGTCTACACCCGTAGATTAAATAAAGTGTTTAGTTATAAATTCCTTGATAAACTGCATCCGCGTCATGGTTAAGACGATGAACTACGTCCAAAAGCGGGGCCTCTGATCAGGAGTGTGGAACCACCTCTTAATTGCTGGTGTTTCTAGGTCCACCCTGGCTCGGCGTGGTGGCACCTGTTGGGGTCCCAGCTATGGGCAAATAGTTAACACTCAGATTACATCCGCGTCTTGGTTATGATGATAAACTACATCCGAGTCCTGGGTAAGACGATAAACTACGTCCAACAGCAAGGCCACTGATAATACGTTTTTGAAAAAGATAATGTTGCCAGCTGTACGTTTTTGAAAAAATAATATTACCAGCTATACATTTTTTTAAAAAAATATTAACAGAAATGGACTTTTGACAAAACAAAATATTAGCAGAAAAAAAAAAAAGTTGTCGGTATTAAATGACCCATTGAGGTGTTGATATGCCGTAAAACAAAACAAACCAAACCAAACCTGAATAATTGCTGTGTTTTCTTTTACGGATTATCAGCCCTTTAAGTCATTTAAAATTGAAGCCTATTTCGAATTGACGGAAGTCGATTACACTATACCGTCTTCCCAACTGGTCCCGCATTTATGTACTGACCGAGTTCGATGGTAACTGCTCCGAATTTAAACATGCTACTAGGTTAGCATCTCAGTCCCGCCCTTTCACTGTCGAAATAGCTTCATATCTCGCACTTCCCGTCGTTGGAACTCCCTCTTACTTATAATCTAGATATATTCAAATGCAATGTCAATCGACATCTCCAGATGCCTTGATATAATTCCCTGCCCTTCTCTTCATCTTTTCCTCTATCACCGCCTCTTTTTGCTCCCACTTTCTGTAACCCCCTTGCGTACTAGTGGCACGCCCGCATTCTTTAGGGGGAAATGCTTTTAAAAAAAAAAAGAAAAAAAAACGGTTGTAAATTATGATAATGACTATTTTTGTCGACCAAGAGCTTGACAAGATGTATACATCAGAACTTCTGTATACGGCCTCCAATTAATAATAGAATTAGTATAAAAATATTTATGGATAAAAGAACTATTGTAGTAATAAAATAGTCTGTACTAACCGGCTATGTAACCAAAAATACCGATGCCTATGCCATATGAGGTTTCGATGACGGACGCAGCGGTACTGTATTTTTCTGGTCCCACACATTCTAGAATGCCAATTAGATACAGCCCTGATGGGGCACCATTGGAAAGAGACAAGATGATGCAGATGATAAAAAGAATAGTGTAGGATTCAGCGAAAATGATGAGGATGCACATCAATCCAAAAACTGACGCTAACGCAATGTAAATATAGATGAAAGGAAATTTAATCCATCGCTGAATAAAGCCGACGAAGGCTCTGCAAAAAAAAAAGTTTTGCGATAAAGAACACGAAAATGAAAGAAAACTGTACGATTCGACGTATCAATCAAACTACACCCATGTGCAAATTAATTGAAACAAAACGAATAATTCCATTATTATTTACTTTTTTCGTATTTTTCCAATGAAACATGAACCAGTGCACATATTAGTACTTCGTATGTTTATTCCACAAAGTCGTACCTTGCACAGACTCTCGATTAGATTTAAATCAGGAGAGTTTCCGGGCGAGTCTATAGTACTTTGATTTGCTCACTGTTAAGGATTGCCACTGTGTTCGTGCAACGTTAAAATTTTCGTACGCTTGCTTGGAGTAACGTCCATCTCAGACAATGGCCGTAGGACAATGTTATATCGGAACGTACCTATTTCTATTGTAAATAGACTCTCCCACAGATAAGTAGTAGTAGTAGCAGTCGCCAGTGAAGCTCAGTGAGTTGTGTGAGTCAGTCGATGTCGGGCATTAAAGTATGAGCCCCACAACTAGATTGCTGCGTCATTAACTATTATTTCAAGTTCCTAATGTTTTGTACGTCGGACCTAATTTAGGACCGACTTAGTGAAATACAAGCTTCTACTGTGAAAACTACTCTACAACAGACAACTAATCGACAGTCGAGACAATAGTGCCTGAGCGTGATGAAAACCTGATGCAATCACGGATGACACAATATCTTTCAACCTCAAACAAATTTCATCATACACACCGAAAAATAGATTAATATTACTGCACACCACTGCAAATGACCTAATCTGAGGAAAAAAATAAAAATCTAATATACCCTGTCATTCCAGTGGGTCTAAAACTGACCGTATGGTAAAAGAAAAGAAACTAAAGCGGTTGTTTCAATTAATTTGCACAAGTGTGTAGTATCTTCATCTGTTTTTATTTCCCTCGTTAGATTTGGGCCGTTGACTTCTCCAGCCTTCTTAATGTAGCCTGAAGTCCTGAGATAAACTTTCGTCATTATTCGATGTTTATTCATATAATAAACTTTACTTATATTAAATGATCTTCATAGTAATACATAACTTGATGTGCCGAACTATTCATAGATACTGCATCCGTTAATCCGGTGATACCCAAACGTTTTTTTTTTCTCTTGGCCGAATTTTCGGAATTAAAATTTGCTTGAACATCACCAAATTTTATATGATAAAAGGTAAATTAAAATTAGGAGGCACGGTGGATAGCGGCTTGGATTGAGAAATCGGAGAGCAGAGTTCGAATTCCAGTCGAATCCATTACATTCACTTACGTACTAATACCCTTGAGAAAGGTGTGAATCCTCTTCTTCTCCCTCCAGCTATGGGTAAATAGCAGGACAGACTGGGTTCTATAGTCTTGGATGGCAATTGGTCTAGGAGAAGGAAAAACTCTGAATTCAAAACCTGCGGACGGTCGTTTGGGGACTTTGTGGCACGTAGTGACCAGGTCTCTGTAATCAGCCCTTCAAAAAGTGTGGATGGTTCTGCACGAAACCTTCACCACTATAATCAAATCTCATGTGCTATACATGCGGGTTTGGGGACCGCTTGTGAATTCCAAATTCCCATGAAATACCACTAATTGAGTCAGCTCAACCCACCCAAGAAATTAAAAATAGAGAGAGCATTAAAAGGATTTGAAGTCAGAACATTATCATTGATAACTCTCTCTTCCAATTTGCGGACCCTAGTTACTATATTCTGGAATTTTTGGTAATGTTTCTAAATCTTTGATGGCGTTTCACTCATTCCGCCTCACCTGCTATCCTCTTCCGCTGCACCTATGAGGCGCGCCGCATCGTTTGGGAACCCCTGTGTTAATCAGTAGCGATATATTCTGACGTTCATTAAACAGGTTATCAGTTGTAATTTGAAAATTTAATTGAGCACGACACCTGAAAGCGCTTGGCAGTAAGGCAACATTCGCATTTTTCTTCGATCAGGCTCAATCTAAATATTTTGGTCTGAGATGAGTGTGGACTGGGGGCTATGATTTAGGAATTTGACAAATCAAACTTGTAGGAAAGGGAAGTTCAAACTTGCTGAAAGAGAAAACAAGTGATTTGCCATCCCGGTGAGCGCTACAAGGAAGAGCGATTTTTGTTTCCATCATTTCATTCGAGTGCGATATTCCGACATAATAACACATACACCCCCTTAAAAATGGCGTTAGGTAGAGTCGAAATGAAGCAATACTAAGCCAACGTTTCGACCATTATACTCTCCGGTTTTCATCAGATGCTTGTTGAATCGGAGACCTTTCATGTAATTTGGAACTGAAATTTTATTCTATTCTCTTTCATTTGTCTATGTTCAGGGATTGTTTTTTTTTTTTTTTTTTCGAATTTATTATATTAGGATTTGCTCAGTTATTGCTCGTCGGATTTCGTCTTAGTCTGCACTACCCGGGTAAAGGATCGAACTCACAGTTGCTATGTTGCCATATTCATGGACCATTGCTTTAATCCATTATGTATAAGCAGAACGGAAACAGTTTACCCCCGTAGATTAAATAAATGGTTCAGTTAGAAATTCTCTGTTTGATTATCTTTTACGACTTATCAACCCTTTCTCGGTTATTTAAAACTAAAACGGATTTCGAATTGTAGAAAGATCCTTAGAGTACCCGGTGGTATCAAGCGGTCCCCCATTTAATTACTGACCAGACTTCGATGTTCGAAAATCTAGTAGCAGCTCCGCACCATTGAAGCACATTTTCTTTTTAATCATTTCATTTCAAGCAAGGTAATGAAGCCACTAAGACGCAATTTGTTTGAGAAAAATATACTACGAAGCAGGAAAGACAATAAAAGAACAAGAATTAAGAAGACAGATGATAGCGATTGATATTGCATTTAAATTTTTGAAGATTAAAGTTGACTCGAAAGCAAGGAGCCAGGAGATAGTTTCACAAGCAAGAAGTGTAATAGAAGAAACTATTAGCATAGAACATACGGTTGCGTCTAGCCATCTCAACTATAAAATGATGAGATTTTGCCGCCAATCTAGTATTGTGCTTAAATTCATCAAGTCTAGGTATCATAGACCAAAGTTAATTAGAACAAATGAAATGATTTAAATTGAAGGTTTTCTATTTCACTGAAGCAGACGTTAAACGCACGAGAGAGTTATCGTCTCCTCTGTCCTACATTTCATTCTTTCTTATGAGATACGAGAAAGATCCGTGAAAATTTCACGGTTTACCTATTTTAATTTTTTGATGAATCTTATTACTTCATTTAATGCCTAAATAATGTTTTTGTAACTTCACGGCTATAAAATAACGGTAGAACTTCCCCTGTTGTATCGTTAAATATTTGAGCTTACCAACTTTAATAAGATATTGCAAGGACAATCAGAAGTATGAATGGAAACCATTATATAAAGAAAAAAATAACTATTTATATAAATTCGTTATTTAAAGAAGTAAGAGGTTAAAAATGAAATGATTTAAATTGAAGAAGGTTTTCCATTTCACTGAAGCAGACGTTAAACGCATGAGAGAGTTATCGTCTATTTCATTCTTTCTTATTATTATGTACGAGAAAGATCCGTGAAAATTTCACGTTTTTCCTATTTTAATTTTCTGATGAATCTTAATTCTTAAGTCAATGATTGAATAAGCTCATGACGAATTTCAGGATAATAAAATATCCATTGAAATTTCCCTATCGCATGGTTGAATGTTTGAATTGAACAACTTGAACAAAATACTGCAATGACAATCATAAATATGAATGCTGGTTTCTATTTAAAGAAGTAAGGGGGTACAAATAAAAACATGTGAAACTGATGACTTTTTTCTCATTTCACTAAAACAGACGTTAAACGCTTCTATCTTTCCTTCTTTCTTTCTTTGATTTTTTCAGTGAAACCAAGTAGCATTTCTGTAATTTTTCTGTCTTTCCACGCGAGCAAAATGGAATAGCCCATTATTCATGAGGTATTAACAAGAGACGTTAAACACTTCTTTCTTTCTTTCATTGATTTTCTCGATGAAACCAATAGTCACTCTGATATATATTTTCCACATAGGCTGGGCGTAACGGTCGTGCCACCTAAAAAAGGGACAAACAATATTATAATAAGATGCTTTCTTTTTTCCTTGTAATCAACGAGGAATAGTCCATCATACTAACTTACTTATTAATTATTATAACTTTTTAATTTTAGACTATTTTTTTTTTATTTCTTTAAAACTTCCAAAATTACTTTATGCCATTTCAAGTTAACGAAGATGGAATTCGAAATAACAATGTGGATACTTTTCCGAATATTTAATCGGTTAATATTAATAATTTAATAATACTTAATTTCAAACTTCATGCAAAACTAGCCGAAGTAGAATTTACAAAAAGAAATATATAGATCAAGCAGTACAGGTTCGAATAAAGCACCAAAAGTTTAAACAATTGCTGAAAAAAAGGAGGTTGTTTTGATTTTATGTAAAAAGCATTAAGGAAAACTTCGAGACAGCCCAGTAAAGTAATGGTCATCGGCTCGGATTCTGAAATCGAAGACTTGGGTTCGATTTCTGAATGGTGTACCTAACATTCACGCTAATACCCGAGATTTACCCTGACCCCCGCCACTGAGTCCATTGTGACTCAAGGTCGGTTTTTAACCTGGGAACACGAGTAGAAACACTCGGGACTCTGGTCTAAGCTGGTCAAAGCTTGTCTAAGCTGGTTTTAGCCGGTGGTAGCTTGTCTAAGCTGGTCAGAGCTAGTCATAGCCGGCCATACCACCGCTACGTAACAGATGCAACGGTGGGGAGGAAAGCAAGGGAGGAAAGAAGACCACCTTCACGGAACAGATACTACATCTGCAGCATCCATCCCGACGGGAAAAATCCACTTTCACTCTTCTGCCAATCCTCCAGAAAAATCCGGGGGAAAAGCCCTATTACATGCTAATGCCCTTGGGAAAGGTATAAATCTCTTGTCGGTCCTAGAAAAAAAGAAATACATCACGAAGAGAGGGAGAACAGTGCAACCATGACATCTCCGTTAAAAAAAGGGAACTGGCAAAAGCCATTACGTTACTTTGCGTTGAATGTAACCATGAACAACATTTGTAAGAATGCAGTACTTCACTGCATTCTCACAAATGTTGTTCGTGACCACGTCGGCGCATAATGCGGTAACTGAAGAAATAAATTAATTATTTTTAAAATCAAATGCTTATTCACCTTTTCTTTTTTTTTTTTTTTTTTTTTTTTTTTGGAATATCACTTCAGGAAGAGAACAGAAAGAGAACAGATTTTCGTAATAATAACTACGTTTCTCGAAATGCTGTTTATAAAAGCGGTTACCAATACCAGAGCAATCAGCCATCATGGCACTGACGATAGGAAAAAGAAGAAAAAAAGAGTGAGTTTGTGCATATCTCTGGAGTTTCATTTTTATTTTTTAATCATATCACCCCAAGTAAGGCAATACAGCCACTAAAATGCAAGGGATGACTGTGTGTGAGAGAGAAGGGGAAAAAGAAAACATTATTAAAGAGAGGGGACAATAAAAGAAGGGGAATTAAGAAGACGGAAGATAACTTTGCATTTAAGTTTTTCGAGATGAAAATTGACCGCAAAGCAAAAATGCCGGACACAAGCATCGGTCACTCCTTGATTTCAATATTTAGCACTACGTTAGTCATGTCGGATTTCCGAAAATGGATATTCCCCTGACGTCTGCCTCCCACAACAATTGAGCTATAAATGCACGCCCTCACTAAGTCAGGAGAGTACTTGGAGGGAGCAAAAGAAACAAGTTGCCAACTAAGAATTACATGTACTTTATAAATTTGGGGTAAATAAAACACCAAAAGTGCCTAACGCAGGGTTAAAGAATGGTACACTCTTGAGGTACGGTGGAGTAGTGGATAGCGAATCGATTGAGGAATCGGAGAGCCAAGTTCGAATCCATTACATTCACTTACCCGCTAATACCTTTGGGAAAGATATGGCTCCCCTTCTTCTCCCCTCTCCCCAGCTATGGGTAAATAGCAGGACAGACCGGGTTCTATAGCCTTGGATGGCAACTGGTCTACCGCAGAAACAATGGCAACCTACTGCGGGCAAAAAAAATCTGTTCTCGTCAGTCATGTATCGAAAGATACATGATCGCCTAAGCGTGTATCACGCATGGCACATAACTGACTGAATTGCCCACAAAATGATTAAATACAAAGTAATAAAATTAAAGTCAAGATTATAGGGCCTAACATTATTTTCATAAAACAAAATAAAAATAAATAAATGATTAATTTTAGTTGTTACAAAATTTGAAGTAAAGTAATTACGGTGGAGTAATGGATAGTGGAATTGGAGAGCCGAGTTCGAATCCCAGTCGAATCCATTACATTCATTTACGTGCTAATACCGGTGGGAAAGGTATGAATCCTCTTCTTCTCCCCCCCCCCCATTGATGGGTAAATAACAGGACAGACCAGGTTCCATAGCCTTGGATGGCAACTGGTCTACCACAGAAAGAAATGGCAACCTACTGCGGGAAAAAATCTGCATTGTTAGTCATGTATCGAAAGATGCATGATCGACTAAGCGTGTATCACGTATGGCACATAACTGACTGATATTCTTGAGATTGGGCCTGAGGGTGAACTTTTCCCCATATTTTTGGTTTTGTTTCTCTGTTTTTGAATGTTTTTTGGTTTTTTGTTTCTCTGTTTTTTATTGTTGTTTTTGTTTTTTGTTTGTTTTTTTTTTATCTTACCTGGGCAAACCTGCAAGCATCCGGTAAATACTATAGAATTCAGCGGCTTCGTTTAGTTCGAAATGTTTTGAATGCAAGAAGGATGGTAACAAATTGTTAAATCCCATGATTCCGCTCAAAGTGAAAAAAACGGCACACAGGTAAGAAAGGTATAAAGGGTTTTTTAAGAGTGATATGTCGAAAATTTTCTTTGGTGCACTGACAGTATCCGGTTCAGTTATCATCTTCTTGGTCCTAGCATCGATTATCGGGTGTTTTTTCTTTTTGTTTTTGTTGGAGAGAAAGAGAAATAATGTCAAAGGAATCATTTGCAAATCGATGGCTGCGAGAATGAACATAGTCCCCCTCCAGCTGTACTGTTCAATAAACACAGGAATCAAATTGGGGAATATGAGACCACAGATCGGTGAAGCTAAGGATAACATTGCCATGAAGTACTTTGCCGTTTCTCCAAATTGAAGGCCCATCAGGATAAAGGAATCCAGATAACAAAAACAAGCCCCACAGCCTGAAAATATAACCAAGTTTATAATAACAACCAATAATAATGATAATATCTGTCTATATCTCTGAGATGAGGTATTATGATTACATGCATTATTTACATTATTCGGACTGTTATCCTCATCTTAACTGCCATATACACAACGTTTCGGCCTCTATATCTCTGAGATGATGTTTTATGATTACTTTCATTATCTATATTATTTGGACTATTATCCTCATCTTCAATGGCATATTCACAACGTTTCAGCCTCTATATCACTCAGATGAGGTATTATGATTACTTATATTATTTACATTATTCGGATTGTTATCCTCATCTTCATATATTCACAACGTTTCGGCCTCTATATCTCTGAGATGAGGTATTTTGATTACTTGCATTATTTACATTATTCGAACAATTATCCTCATCTTCATTGTCATATTCACAACGTTTCGGCCTCTATATCTCTGAAATGAGGTATTATGATTACTTTTATTATCTATATTATTCGGATTGTTATCCTCATCTTCATTGCCATATTCATAACTGTTCGGCCGTTGTACGCTCCAACCTTCTTCAGGTGATTGGAATTTCGAACCGAACCCTTTATTTCGTCCACTGGGGTAGATTGTTGTAGTTCCACGTGCCGTGCCTCTTGTGGATGTCTCAGTTATTTCCCTTTAACTCAACTCTCCAAGTTTTTTGGTTCACCACTGCTGTAGCCTGGTACTGAAGTCACAACTCTTTCGATCTAGTCACTGGATCTTTCCAACGTCTTTATCCACTGGGCCATGTATACTCAAGACGATTGCCTTTATCCTCATCTTCATGGCCATATTCACAAAAGTTCCTCAAGACGATGGCCTTTTTGGCATACGTTTATATGGACCTTTTACCTTGTTTTGGTGTCAGGAACAGGACCGCCAAAATTTGTAAAATATTTTTGATACACCCTGTATATTTAATATAAAGTTACTCTCGATGAAGTACCAAGTTCCATGCGGCCACATCTCATTTCAGGCATTTGACAAGCGACCAAAACACGTTATGATCTTCTATGATTCTATGAACAGAGATCGTGGTAATACTCAAAAAAAGAATTGGTCAGCAATATGAAAGGTTTGGAACAATAGCAAGAAATCAAGACTCCGTGACGAAAGGATGATAGTCACTGGATCTAACCAACGCCTTTATCCACTGGGTCATGTGCACTTGAGTGACGAGGTTTAACTAGTTGTGAGTTCGATACCAGACCACAGCAGTGGTAAACCAAAAACTCTGGAGAGTTGAGTCAAAGAGAAATAACTGAGACACCCGGAAGAAGCTTGGCACGTGAAACTAAAACAATCTACCCCGGTGGACGAAATAAAGGTTTCGATTCGAAATTCTAATCACCTGAAGAAGGCCGGAGCGTAAAACGGCCAAAATGTTGGGAATATGGCAATGAAGATGAGGATAACAGTCCGAATAATGTAAATAATAAAAATATACTACTAATAAAAATATACTAATAATACTAATACAGTCAAGTTCGTAATAAAACAGAATAAGAGTTTAGTATCTATAAAATTTCTAGCAAAAGTTCAAATAAGAAATGATTTTATTACAGCATATGTCATAAAAATCCATTACGTTTAATAGGGATGTGAATGTAGCGTAGCAGTGTTCAGGCTAGAAAATGACGCCACCAAGTTAAGTTCAAGTTCCAGCATTCACTTTCGCATAAATACCATTAAGAAAGGTATGAATCCAACTCTTGACCTCCCAGCTATGGATTAAATATCAGGGTAGACTAGACTCTCCAGCTTTGGTTGGCAACCAATATAAGAGAAGGAAAACTCAATAATCCAAACCCATGTAAGACCTTCTATCTGGAAATGGATGCTGGACAAAATGAAGTGACTTGAATCAACAGAGATGTGGTTCTACAGAAGGACACTAAAGATTCCATGGACCGAACATTTGAGCAACGAAAAAGAGAAAATGGTAACAAAAGAGAAGTTTATACTTAAACGAAAAGAGACGGTTGAAACATCTAGGGCACATAATGAGGAAATAGGGCTTGGAAAATTAGAGCTAAATTATTAAGAGCTACAAAGGACGGGAAATGTGAAGAGTTATGATCACTTACGTCCTAGAAGGACACGGCACATAAAGAAATGTTCAAAAGGATACCACTCAACTATTTTACCCAAGAATTCGTGGCAATTTACAAATAATAAAAGAAAGAAAATGGGAGAGTTGTGCACGTTTCCACTCGCACCAAAAAACAAGTTTTTAACACAAATTTCTTCTTGAACCAGATGAAAATAAGCGATATAAATCGACTATTTGCTATTGTCCAAATCACTTTATTACGGCTTGACTAATACCAATAGGTTGCTTTGTTTAAAGGGTCGATCCGAACAGACGGCTATAATAAAATAGTCATTGAGTTATGACGGTTAAGTTTTAGATACGAAAACTATTTAAGTTTCTCTATAGCATGAATATTAAAAATACGGGACACTCTCAATATCTCATTTTCTCTCTCTCATATATATATATATATATATATATATATATATATATATATATATATATATACAGCCTGTCCATAAAGTTCATGTGCACTTTAAAAAAATTTATAACTTTATTTGTATTTGCAATCTGTAAAAAATGTTATAAAGTTTAATGTACCTAGTTTTAAATATAGCTAAAATAACTAATGGGATTTCAGGCATTACTGTAAATCAGTTGGCAAATGTTTTCCGTGAACTGCAAAATTGTATTACCCTTTGTATTGCTAATGATGGAGGACATGTGGAGACTTAAATAAAATTTCAATAAAATCTTAAAAAATATAGATTTACTTCTTTCTAATCCTTTTTACAAATTATTTCTATCGCAAATACAAATAAATTTATACATGTATGAAAATTTAGCTACAGCTAACCATTCAGCATAAGGTGAATCGGGGTCATTGGGGTGACATTTGAGCGGACTGCCCCAGGTGACGTTTACTCTAGCTACGCCACTTTATTTTTACATTCAGAATGCTTTTAAAATTCCATTTACAAGACAATAGTTTATAACAAAATTCTATTCAATCGGTAGACTCATAACGATTGAAAACAATGTTTTTGTTTGAGTTTGGGTTTGACCAATTCGTAAAAAAAGAACAAAAAAAAATAATAATTAAAACATGCGTGTCCGTCAACCTTAAACAATAATCTTTGTCAATTTTATTTTTCAGTCTTCATGATGGTCGATACTTGATCTATCTCTTACTGTTACATCCCCGGGCAACGACGGGCTGCTAGTATATATATATATATATATATATATATATATATATAGTGCGTGTGTGCGCACGCGTGTGTGTATGTGTGTATACGTGCTGTAATGAAAACTCGTCTACTTTGGCTTAATGTGCCTGTATTGAACGTAATTAAAAGAGTCTTTCCGTTTTGTCTAAGACAATGTGGCTTATTTATACAAATCATAAGACAGGGGAGATAATCGGGTTGTCTTACCACATTCTACCCCGGCTTTGTTTTCTCCTAATCCAAGACAATATCATCCAGGTGACTGGACCACTTAACAATTCTCTGGCATCATCTCGGTGGAATCTGATCTCAGCTTTCAGGTGTTACGGAAACAATCAGTCAGAAGTATTTCGTCTCATATTGTTTTTATCTTCTTCTTACAGTGAGACGCTCTGATTCTGAAAGTGGATTATCGGAGTCTGTGTTAGTCTGCTTCCATTTTGAGAGAGCTATTCTGGTGTCGATCTCTGAATCGTCACTATCGGGGCTTTGTTCCTCAATAGAATCTAATGGCATTGTGTCATCGTTACGACCAAAAGAGAGAGAGATTGCTTCAGGGGAGAGTTGCTCCTCCCTCTGATTTGATAATTGGCCGGTAGGGGCAAGACCAGGAAGGAAAGGTGACGACTCCCTCCATCAGAATTTGGCAAAAGGTGAGTGGGTCTTGCGCGCATCTGTCGAGTGAAAGAAATTCATTTAGAGTAACATTTTGATGCTGGTTAAGCATCAGGATGTTGGGAGGCCTGTATTAAATATTGGTAACCCCGCCCAAAATAGGTTAGTTTAAGCTTATTTTGTATTTTTCTTTGTTTTGTCTTTAACTTAACCCATTAACAGCCAATTTTTTAATGCGCATTTTTGGCCCAGACTGTTGTCTTAGGAGTTTGTTTATTCCTTATGTTTAATTTCAAAAGTTACCATTGTCGTTTTTATAGAAACTAGAACATTAAATATATATGTGTATAAAACATCAAAAAGTAATATTGATTAGAAATAATATAAAAATATTTTCAAAATAGTCATTATTTTTCTACTCGTGAAATGTAATACAATTGTGTTTTCATTTGGATGGAATTTAGCGTTGACAAATGCGCCACCCTATGTATCAAGAGAAGAAAACGTTTGGGTGCGAGGAAGCACCAGCTGCCGAATGGGGAGATGATGAAACCGAAGGAAAGAACTATAAACATCTTGGCATTCTAAAGGCCAACGAATTGGAGCAAACTGAAATAAAGAAAAATTTAAATGAGAATAGTTCAGACACGTAAGAAAAATTCTTGAAGCAGAACTAAATGGTTTAAGTATCATCAAAGAATTAATACTTGGGAAATCTCAGTCGAAAGAAGAAATTACTCAATCACTCTACAACACTGAGTCAAGATAAAAGTTTACTGTGTCTTCCATCACCAAATTGAATCGAAAAGAACATTACAGAGTCTCTCATTTACATTGAGTCGAAAGAAAAGATTATTGTATCTCTCCTCCCCACTCAGACAAAAGAAGAAATTACTGAACAACTCTACACCACTGATTCGAGATAAATGTTTACTGTGGCTTCCATCACCCAACTGAGTCGAAAAGAACATTACTGAGTATCTCATTTCCATTGAGTCGAAAGAAAAGATTATTGTATCACAGCTGCCCGCTGAGTCGATAGAAAATGGGCTGAATTTCCACTCCCCACTGAATTAAAATAAAAAAATTAATGAATCTCTCTTTACTACTGGGTCGAATGAAAATATTTTCATCAAACTCTGGAAAACTGAATTACAATTCTTTATGATGATTAGAATGAAGAGCCCCTAATAAGAAATCAAACAGATTATACAGATGTTTCTTTTCCAAAATGCTATGACCCGAATATTACCAAATATACGATATACACTACAGTTCAAAACTTTGAAGCCGCCACAGAATTAGTATCGGATGAGGTTGATAAGAGTGAAAAGAATGAAAAAGAACTTTTAGTGTCATTGAAAAAAAAAAAAAAAAGAATGGACTCAATTACTAAACTTATATTTTGAAAAACTCTTGCAACGAATGCCGAAAATTTGTGATACAGTAATCAAGGTTAAAGGAGGATATTTTGACGAGAGCAAAATTTGATCATAAAATTATTTTTTTCTTTTTGTCATCATAAAATTTCTTAAAAAAATATGTCCCACCTTTTTAACCATAATAATTTTCTCTTATTTAAAGTACAGAACAACTATGGGGGGGGGGCAATTTAAAATAAAATTACCCGGATTTCTTCAAACTTGTGAACTGTAGTGTATATTAGATCTCAGATGAAAAGTAAATTCTTTACTTTACCTTATGTGTCTACTATGAAACGTTTTGTTGTTTGCTTTGAAAAGAAAAAATAACAATAATGTTGATCAACATCTCTTATTGTAAAGAATGGCGAAGTTAGTATAGAAGAAAGAATTAATAAGAAATTTCTTACCAAGTAGAAAACCAAGGACAATGACCAAGGTAATGGCATTGGTACTAAAAGATGATCCAATTACACTGGTAATCTGTAGGCAACTTCCAAGAATAATAATATTGTATATTCCAAAACGATTAATGAGGATACCATCGATAATACCTGCCAAGAATCAAATCGAAAATTATTGATAATTGGTCGATAATCAGATTGTATTCCATAAATTTATTTTCTTTCAAAACTTTTTGCCAAAGTGGGTGTTTTTTTTTTTTTTTTTTAATCATTTCACCCTAAACAAGGCGATAAAGCCACTAAGCCGGAATGGGTTACTGGGACTGGAAAAGACTTTAGTGAGGAGAAAATACACTAAAAGAACAGAGTTCAGGAAAACAATAGATGATGATTGGCGTGTCATTTAAACTTTTGAAGATTGTAGTTGACAAGGAAGAAAGAAATCGAGTGTTCTACAGACGAGAAGTGCGAGAAAATAAACTATTAGAATAGAACTCACGGTTGCATCTAGCTAGTTCAATAGATTCATACAATCGAGCCACGAAGGAAAATCATCAGAAAATTTGCCTTCAAAATATTTTTACAAAAGACAAAGGCAAGCCACTTTACGACGGTGGGTAAGTGACTGAAGTCGAGATGCCAGGTCAGGACTTATAACATCACAGACCCTTCTTTGAACTTTTTCAGAAATCTCGAAATATATAGCATGGACACCAGACTATATATGGCAGCAATATTCAATACATGGACGAATGGTAGCTTTATAAATGTGCAAAATGGATTCTGACAAGAAAAATTGTCTGGCGTGACGCAATGATCAAATTTTCTTAACATTATTTCTTAACGTGGCATATCCTTTAAGGAAGTAGGCGATCATGGCTCTCCACGTCCTCCTATCCCTTGCAGCTCTCAACAAGTTCCTTCCTTTTCCTTCCTCCCCCAGACCACGTTCTGTCATCCACTTGCTTAAATCCGCCAGTTATGTCACGAGTTGTTTTCTCTTGTCTCTCTTTTCCTCTATTCGACCCGTGAGTATCAGATTCTCCAGGCCCTGCTTCCTCATTATGTGTCCCAGAAACTTCAGCTGCCTCTTTCTGATGTTAAATATAATCCTCCTCCTTGTTTGCCACCTCTCTACGACCTTATCGTTGCTCACACGTTCGGCCCATGATATCCTCAGCATCCTTCTGTAGAACCACATCTCCGTCGCCTCGAGTCTTTTCTTCATCTTTGAGAAAATCGAGCAACAATCGCTGCCGTAATGAAGGACGGCTGTCTCGTAACAGTTCAGTATTCTTTTCTTTGTTACCAAAGAAACCCTCCTATTTCACAGTACTCTGCTCAGGTTTTGTAATGTGTCCTTGGCCATCCCAATAGGCCTACGGATATCAGTGTCGCACTTACCGTCCTCTGTTAGGACGCTACCCAGCTATATTTAACTTAACAGAATGTGAATGATTATTTCATTGTATGAATATACTCTTTAGCTTCTTGTTTCTGAGGTGTACAACGCAAAACACTAGTTGTCCAAAAAATTACAATACTTCCTGCAATTATATTGACATCATCCTGCAATTTGAAAGTAATTACCACAAATATTTGTCCATTATTTGAACATAAAAATATTACGAAATTATTTAAACATAAACTAAAGAATAACTCTTCGTAAAAATAGTTACAAAAGCAGTATAAAGCTTTACAATATTTTACTGTTTATAATTTAATTAGATATGACGTTGCAAACAAAACCTCATCAAATTGTTACATATTATATTAATGATTGTGAGGTGATAAAACCAATTAATTTTTGTAGAAAAATCGTGGAAATCGTCTCAAGAGAAGCAAGAAACTCCCCCAAGCGTCCTAATTAAGACGATAAATTACATCCGCGTCTTGGATAAGACGATAAATTACATCCGCGTCTTGGATAAGACGATAAACTACACCCGCCTCGTGGGTAAGACAATAAACTACATCTGCGTCCTCGGTATGACGATAAACTACATCCGCCTCGTGGGTAAGACAATAAACTACGCCCGCCTCGTGGGTAAGACGACAAACTACGCCCGCCTCATGAGTAAGACGATAAATTACATCCAACAGCACGGCCTCTACATCCACCTCGTGGGTAAAACGATAAACTAAATCAGCGTCCTGGGTATGACGATAAACTACATCAGCGTCCTGGGAAAGACAATAGACTACATCCGCGTCCTGGGTATGACGATAAACTACATCCGCCTCGTGGGTAAGACGATAAACTACGCCCGCCTCATGGGTAAGACGATAAACTACATCCAACAGCAAGGTCTCCGATCAGGAGGTTCTGAGGAGTGTGGAACCACCTCTTAATTGCTGGTGTTCCCAGGTCCACCCTGACCCGTTAGGGTCCCAGCTATGGGCAAATAGTTGACCCCCAAACTAGGGCCAAAACAATATGAAAGTGTAAAAATAATTTTTAATTACAGAAACAATTTGTAAGAAATTATTACTAGCAATAATTTTTTGAAGAAAAATTATTACCAGTAATACATTATTACCACCCATACATTTTTGAAAAAAAATTACCAGATATACATTTTAAAAATATTACCAGTAATACATTTTTGAAAAAAAATGTCGTCATTAAGTAACACATTGTGGTTGATATGCCGTAAATCAAAACAAACCAAACCAAAACTCCTCTAAATCCAGATCCAAGACGAAAACGTTAAGTTCGTATCAGGACATTTATTTAAGCCTTCAAGAACAGGGTGGAAAGAAATCCATGAAGAAATCCAAGTAAGATGGTGAAAGAGCTGGATATATCGGCTAGGTCGGTTAAGAGTATTCTGAACGAGGATTTCAAGCTAAAACAATAAATTTTTAATGACGACAGCTGCGCTCAATTGCCCCCAATCTAAAACGGCTTGGCAGAGAGATGAAAATGTTGAGGGAGATGCAGCGTGCCACAGGAAAAGTTTGTCGCGACAAGAAGATTTTTTTACTGTGAGTCTGGGGTCGAGTGCCAAAACGATAGGCTTTACGCCAATTCATCATGAAATATTTTCAAAGGTGTCAGAACACATCTGCAGAAACAGAAATCAACTGGTGACATGGTTCAGGCTGATGTTGCTTTTGATGGTTTGAAATTGGCCGTGGAAAGAGTGAAAGTGAATAGCAGAGCTTACCAGCAAATGTTGGTGTGTGATATGATGCCCAATTTGTCAGCTAGATTTGGAAGTCGCAATATCTTCACTCAAGACAGAGCTCCCGCACACACGTCCAATTTGATGCAGAATTGGTCACCAGCCGAAGTTTTTAATGTTCTGCATCTGTTCCCTCTGATAACATTTGTAAGATCAGCATCGACAAATATATTCCTGTTGGAAATTCCACTTTTACTTTGGCGTAACAATCCTTAGATTACTTATGACGATTATTTCTTTGTTTATTGGAGAGAGACCAATGAAAATAAGAATTAAGAAGACAAGATAATTATTGACAATGTATTTAAATTTTTGGAGATTAAAGTTGACTGGAAAGCAACAAGTTGGAAGAGTCTTCCACAAGGGAGAAGTGCGACAGAAGAAACTCTATGCATCGGCCTCGTACTACAAACAGTTCATATAATATTAATAAAGAGGTGCGTAAATGGAATGTTTTTGGTTAGTGTTTTCTGTCGATTCTTTATTGGCCTTATTTCGCAATTCACTGGAGTTTTTTCTTTTGGTAGGAAGGGAACATTGTGAGGATAGATAACGCTTGACCTAATCTTGAAGAAGTTAATATTGTAGCGTAGGGGGTTGCTGTCAAAATGTTTAGGGTGAATGAGGTGAGTGATATGAATGAACAAGAAGGCTGGTGAAGCGACCATGTCTGCACTGTAACAGCAGCAAAAAAAAACTGTCGCGGACAAGCTCAAACTCAAGCTCAGACTTCGATCACGTGACAACTATAAGCGCGCATGAGCAGAAGGCAGTTTGACAAGCCTAAAGGTATGTCATGGCGAAAGTGCGGATAATTTTTGAATTACTCTCATAGATTTCAATTTTTTATTCTAGCAGTGTACATTTTAGTCTTCGCAAGGAAAATAAATTAGAAAATATTCAAGACTTACCGACTGCACACATCAGAGCCAAGGCCAAATTTAGAACGAATAAAATGAGTGATTTCGAATTTGGAAATTCTTTTGACCATTCCACTGCCAGCACGGGTATGGACTGCATATTTCCATAGGTTATACACGTCAAGAGAAATAAGTTCAGGGCAATGAGGTAGTCACTCTTCGACAGTTTCGAAAAAGATTTTTTCGAAGTATCAGGCGTTGTCTCAGGAGGTGTTTGGCTTTAGAAGAAAAGAAAAGGCACAAAATTTCAAATAAGTAATAAAAAAGCCATTTCTCCGTTTTATCTTGTTTAAAATGTTTACTGAAATGTTGTCTTGCTGCTCAAGAAAGGATTCAAAAATAATTTCGAATATTTAGTTACTTTATCAGATATGGGGATATATAGATAGAAGAAAAAACAACGATGTAGGTACAACCAACAGACAACTTGTCAAGTGACCTAACACCTTAAATAAGAGAAAATCACGAACAAGGAAAGAGAAAAAATGACTTAAAGGCAAACACCTACCTAATCAGCAAAGAAAAGTGCTCAAAGCCTAGATTACCTAGACGAAGCAAAGTAAAGTTTCACATTTTTAACTCCTATCAAAGGACAACCCGAGTTTCACGCTCTCGCGATCTTCAGACGACTAGAACGCAAATGAAAGAAGAGGATATCCGGCTTTACACTCTTAAAGCATTTTAAGTATATATATATATATATATATATATATATATATATATATATATATATATATATACAAATTCTATATTGTGTTAATAGGACTTGCCTGGATTATACCAACGGATTAATACCTATAACGGATTACTACATATTTATATATATATATAAGCAGTATATTACTGGTAAATCCTGACGAGTAGACGGAGTCATTCCCTTAGTATCCGTCTACGAAACCCTCAATTTAGGATGCTGAAGGTAACATCAATCAGCTAAGTGACAGACCGTTTACTTGTATGAATTATATATATATATATGTGTGTGTGTGTGTGTGTGTGTGTGTGTGTGTGTGTGTGTGTGTGTGTGTGTGTGTGTGTGTGTGTGTGTGATAAAAATATAGGTTTTATGGTAAGCTACATTTATGGATTAAGTTCTCAATTTCAAGGATAGAGCGTATAGAATTTTAAATCCCCCGAATATTGCGTTTAAGCATGAAACACATTTCCACCGTTTTGGTGCTGACCTCAATGTTCACTTAAAAAAAAATTGGTGTAGACGGAATAAATTCCAATAACCAAGAATACTATTCTTAAGAACAGTAGATCAAATATTATTTATTCAAGAGTTATAACATAAACATGTTATAACATCACTACAAAAATAGCCATTTTGTTTCAACACTTCTGGTGTCTTATCAAGTGACGGTGTTGAATGTAGAATAAATAGTTTTAAAGGGTTCAAATCAACCAAACTCACCTCATTTGGGGAAACGTTGTTACATAAGCTGCCATGACGAATCAAAATTCAAGTATATGAAAATTCAAAAAACTTGACAACGAACCTTGATTATAATTATTAATACCTCAATGTTAGACTAACATAGAAACCACACTGATTAATTTTAAATTTGAATGGTTATGAGTTTGTCTATGTATATATCTATGTCTTTATTAGTGTATGTATGTATGTATGATTGCCTATATATGCCTTTCATTGTATGTATATGTGCCTGATATTATATTTCCTTTTTTGGTCATGGATATCTATGTCCTGTTTCGTCCTTTTTTTTCGTGTTTATATATCTAAATATGTCTATGTATTTGTATATTACAGTGTAACCCGGATATAAGAGACCCGGATATAAGAGAAACCCGGATATAAGAGAGATTTTCTCTGGTCCCAAATTTGAGCCTGTGTTAATGTATATAAAATAGACCAAACCCGAATATAAGAGAAACCCGGATATAAGAGACTTCTTCTCCGCTCCTGACAACTCTCTTATATCCGGGTTACACTGATGATTGTGTATGTATTGTCATTTACTAAATTTCTTCCCCTGTCGATCACTTCAAATGTATCAATTCAAATATTGTTACAATATTTGTATCTCATTAGATTAGCGTTTGCTTTGAGATTTTGGCTTTTCGATTAAAACAATAAAATATATGTATTTTTTTCCTCGGTTCCCTCTTTAAATAATCCATATTAAAATTTAAACTTAATCCAGGTTAAGTTTAAAATTGGTAATTTTTATTTTCATTTCATAGTAAAATTTAAAATTAATCAGTTCGAATGATTTCTATTTTAGTCTAATCCTAACATTAAGGAATTAATAATTTTAGCCAAGGTTCGTTGTCAAGTTTTTTTGAATTTTCATATACTTCTAGGGGAGTTGGCAGAAACACAAAACCTGTTGAGAGCCACAAGGGATAGGGGCAAGTGGAGAGCCATGATCGCCTACGCCCTGTAAGGACACGGCACATAAAAAGAAAAGATGTCAATCTCGATTGGGTCATGTCTGGTCCTATCCCACAGTTGGTGGTTTGAGACGACTTACGGTCACCTGATATTAAGGATGTTCCTGAGACATCGGTTGGTAAATGTCTGAAGTTTGTGGGTATTGGTCTTGATTAGGCGCCAGGTTTCTAAATTAGGACCGATCTGACGTTGGTGTTGAAGATCCGGATCTTGTTATAAAGTGGAAGGGTAGTTGATCTCCAGATTGGTCGCAGAGAGTTGAAAGCGTGTCGGGCTTTGTTAATTCGGCACTTGATGTCTACATCACCCACACCATCATTACTGACGACGCTTCCTAGCTAGACAAACTTATAGACTTCCTTGATGTCTTTTTGGTGTAGTGGGGGAAAACAACAGACAAGATCCATTGCGACTAGACCAAGAAGACGTCAAGGTTAACGAGCATAGCGAACAAATATTCAGCGACGAGGCGAAAAATGATTGTTAGGTGAATTGAGGTATAGCTAGCTTAACTTTTACTTAACATTTTTAAGAGTATTGAGTTTTATATCTATGGTCTTAACTAATATGTAACAATTTATATCGTTAACCAAACACTACACTTTTTAAAAACATTTCACCTCAATATTAAGCACGCTGTAGGGGCTCATTCAGAAAGTATGTAACGATAAATAGCTCATCTTTACTGCCATATTCCCGGCCCTCTTCAGGTGATATTTCTTGGAATTTCAAACCAAACCCTTTATTTATTCCACGAGGATAAATTTTTTATAAAAATGTATTCCTGCTAATATTTTTCTTTTTCCAAAATGTATGCTTGGTAATAATTTTTTCCTCAAAAATTTACTACTGGTAATAATTTTTTTCTCAAAAATTTACTGCTCGTAATAATTTTTTCACAAAGTATTACTGGTATTAAGACCTATTTTTGCACTTTCATGGTGTTTTGACCCAGTTAGGGGGTTAACTATTTGCCCATAGCTGGGACCCTAACAGGTGCTACCACTCCGGGTCAGAGTGGACCTGGAAACACCAGCAATTAAGACGTGATTCCACGCTCCTCAAAATCTGATCAAAGGCCTTGCTGTTGGACGTAGTTTATCGTCTTACCCAGGACGCGGATGTAGTTTATCGTCATACCCAGGAAGGGTGAATTTTGTGCGTGCAATGTAGCTCTCCATACATTTTAATTGTGCACGCCTGCCATGGGTATTATTAAACCTTGATTTTCAAGCACCGCATCAAGCAACACGACGTTTTATAGTGTAGTGGTAAAACAATGTTGATAGAAGACACAGAAAGGAAACTACAAGCACTGTAGAAGGTAAGGAATGAATGCGAGAAGAAAGGACTGAATTCATGGTTGTTAGTAAATATAACGACCCCAAAAGTAAATTAAAATTGGAGATACAAAAATCAAACAAGTTCAAGAATTTAAATATCTGGTAAGTGTTTTAACAGAGGCCGCAAATTACGACACTGGAATCCGAAAGTGCATTGGGATAACGGTAGATGCCTTCCAAAAGCTAAATCAAAATAATAGAAAAATTTCGATAGAAACAAAGAAAAATTACTGAACTATTACGTAATATCAGTCCTCCTATATGACAGTGAATGCTGGACAATCTCCTCACAGATGAAGAACCACAATTCTGTTGTTTCAACATAAATGTGGTTCTACAGAAGGATGCTGAGAATACTATGAACCAAACATGTGAGCAACGACGGAAATTTAGAGAAAATGGAAAGGAAAAGAACAGTTATATTTAGAATCAGAAAGATACAATTGAAATTACTGGGGCACATAATGAAGCAAAAGGGCTTGGAAAATTTGATACTCACAGGACAGATTGAAGACAAGTTGGACAGAGGAAAACAAAGCATAACCCACCTAGCGAGCTTGAGTAAATGGATGGCGGAACAAGGTTTTGGAGAGATAACAAAAAGATCAAATTTATTAAGGGCTATATTGGACGGGAAGAGACGGTTGAAATTTCTAGGCCACATAATGAGGAAAGAGGGCTTGGAAAATCTTATACTCACAGGACAGATTGAAGACAAGAGGGACAGAGGAAAACAACGCATAACCCACCTAGCGAGCTTGAGTAAATGGATGGCGGAGACAGAATTTAGGTGAAATAAAAGACAACAATTATTAAGAACTAGAAAGGACAGGAAATTGTGGAGAGCCATTATCACCTACGTCCTAAAGGAACACGGTACATAGAATATATGAATAAATCAAGTAAAGCGGAAAAGAAGAAGAAGAAGAAGATGTCATGCTAATATGCATTGCATATATATGTTCGACTACTCTTGTTTTCCGAGCTCACCATTTTACTGTGGGGGCTAGACAATCCTTGCCGCAGACACCATCTCAGGCACATTTATATTTTTCTATGTGTACAGTTATCTACTGTGATTCATACTGCAGCTATACTGTGCACCCTAGTTATATTTTATGGGAGAGATCGCATAATCTGTGATGACCAGCATTTTAAACAACGCCATTACGATCCCCCCCACCCACTGATATATATATATATATATATATATATATATATACAATAACTTTGGCCGATTTTGAATGTGAATTAAGTTTAAGCTCAGAGGGAACTAATTGACTATCATCTCCAACCAACTTGCACGTGACTCTCAAGGATACCTTATGACATCCATCAATACTTTTCTATCAAAGAGGGGATAATTACATTCTACAAGCCTACAACGTATTGGATGTGCGGAAAGTAGCAGAACCTTCTGTTATCTAGGATCGCAAACTAATATGGTGAAAGCGACAAGAAATAAATTTTGATTATAAGCTGAATTGAAGTAAAGTACCTCTTCACTTAATGATCGGATTCCTTGAGGGTTTTTATAGTCCGCTATTTCAGGCATATTACCTGTGGAACGAGGTTATGACTACCAGCTTCCTCATTTAATGCCACCATTGGTAAGATTTTCATTTATTTCTGAATATTTATACAATACAGTAGTGTACTGAAAAATAAACGTAATAAACAAATTCGAAAATCATATTTTTGCCGATTGATTTTTTTACGGCTTATCACCCTTTTGCAGGTTTGTCAGGACTAGAAATTATTTCTAGATTTTAAGAATTTTTTTGGAGAGAATAAGGATTTTGTGATACTAACCTTACTAATTAACCCATAGCTGGGAGGAGAAGAGGTTGATTCATACATTTCCCAAGGGCATTTACGCGTAAGTGAATATAGAGAATCCAACTTAAATTCGAACTCGTCTCTCTGAGCCATTATTCATTACACCATCCGCACATCCAATCTTACAGCACCTGGTATTCCCAAGCGGTCACCCTTCTAGATACTGACCAGGCTGGACGTTGCTAAATTCGTAAACGTACAGGAACCGGTGTTTCAACGTGATATGGAAATAAGCTATATATATATATATATATATATATATATATATATATATATATATATATATATTGAAAATTACTTAAAGCTGCAAACTTTAAAAACAGTACAAGTAAATATTTATTTATTTTCCCTTTAAGTGGAATTTATTTATTTTTAAATACATTTTTTTTTTTGGCTATTTTGTAGAAAGAGAAGAAAAAGTTTTCGTACAATACTAATTAGTTGTATTTCTTTCTTGTTTCTCTCTCACAGACGTGCCGTCGCCTCTCTCTGTCTTTTTTACAAATACTTTCATGGTAATTGCTCCGATGAGCTGCTTTCGCTGGTGCCCAGACTTCATGAGTTCAAGCGCCCTACGAGGCTGGCATCCCGCTCTCACCCTTTCACTGTTGAAACTGTTAAATGTAGCCGTCTCTTCTACTCCAATAGCTTCATGCCTCGCACCTCTCGCCTGTGGAACTTCCTTCCCTTTTCCTGTTTCCAGGATAGCTATAATCTCCAACTTTTCAAATATAATGTCAATCGACATCTTCAGTTGCCTTGATCTATCCACTATCCTTCTCCTCATCCCTATCACTCCTATCTGCTCTCGCTCTAAATTCTCTGTACCCACTTGAGTGCCAGTGGCTTCCCGCCTTGCTTGGGGTTAAATGCTTAAAAAAAAAGTTGTAAGTCAGGGATCATTAAGTGAGATGCTATTGTGGTTTTTGTTTCAGGAACATTTATTTAAATTTTTGAGAAGGAAATACCTGACCCATTTCCTTCATTTTGGACTGCTCACTCATTTTAAAAATTCAGTATTACGAAAATATTAATTCTTTGATTTTTCGGTTGGCTATATACCGCTTTAATTTACAATGAAATTGAGGACCAACTTAGAACTGGACTTTTTCACTTCCATAGATATTATTTATTTTCTTGAGTTTCTTCAGACTTCATAAATTTTCTTCGGAAATTAACTTTCACATACACTAAAACACAAACTACTTAAATAGGAAACTATAATTTTTTCGTTTTCTAATCTGAACAACCCAAGTAAGGGAATGATGCCCCTGAAACACAAGGGGTTATTGGGGGTGAACAAATAATAAAAAGACTTTAGAAGAAACTGGAAATCCAATCCTAATCAAGAAACAAGAGATAAACCTATAGAAACGTTCCAAAAACTGGGGAGAAGTGTGAACCGGGCGTGAGGTGAATCTATCTACTCCTATTTTAAAAAGAAAAAGTAATTCAATAGTAAATAAAAATTCATAGCTTCAGGCGAATTCATTACAAGTAAAGAGTTGAAGTAAACTCAATCCTAAACAGAAAACAAGGGATAAACCTCTATTCCTGTTTAAAAGAGTGGGGAGGAGTGTGAGCCGGAAATATATAATCACGAACGGGATTACGTCCATCCCTCAGATTTTGAAATATTTTATAAATTAAAATAACACAGATTAATTTTAGGTAAAATTTTGATTTAATCAAAATTACCCGAAGCTAAAAACTTTCAGCACTTCTCCTTTGTTTTCGCTTCAAACTCCTATCTTATATACAATTTCAAAATGTTCATAAAAAATTGTTTGATTTGATGAATTGGATCGTGATTACGATTCCAATGTATCAGGTCATCCCATAAGTTCTGTCCGAATTTTTAATAAAGAAAACAAATGACCAAATTTTACATTTAATTACAGATTCAATCAGCAATGTATTTTCCCTGATTATCTATGACTTCCTTCCATCTATTAACAAGCTTACTAATTCCATTAGTGTAAAATTCTTTTGGCTTTGATTTGAAGAACTCACAAATGTCAGTTTTAACCTCTTCCTGTGTTACAAAAGCTGTTTCTTCCAAATGATTCTGTAAGCTACGAAACAAATGGTAGTCTGAAGGAGCAAGATCGGGAGAAAAAGGTGGATGAGGAATTTTCTCCCAACCAAGTTCTTCGATCTTTTGTGACGTGATTCTTGCTGTGTGGGGTCGCACATTGTCCTGATGAAACATCACCAATTTTCGATTCATTAGAGCAGTTCTTTTTTCCTCAAAACTTGGTTCAAATGCTCTAATTGATGACAGTATATTTGAGCATTCATTGTTTCATTAGATTGTAAGAATTCAAAGCGGATTATTCCTTGGCGATCTCACCAGATTGAAAGAAGAACCTTTTGCCCATGAAGTTCCCTTCTCGGCTGTGACTGGGGTCATTCCCCTTTACCAAGCCACTGTCTACGACGCTTAACATTTCGATAAAAGATCCATTTTTCGTCGCCAGTCACAAGTCTATCCAAAAAAGGTGAAACAAGTCGGCGACAATGGAGAGAAGAGCAGATGTCAACTCGGGATTTGAGGTTGTTTTCAGACAATTTATGAGGCACCCATTTTTTAGGAACTTTTCCAAGTTGTTGAAGATGACGCTGAACAGTTGTATGGTTTGAACTGAGAACCACTGCTAATTCCTCAACTGATAAAGCAGGATTTTCTTCAAGGGCTGCTTCAAGAAGCTTTTCATCAAACTCAACTGGACGTCCGGTTCGATTTTCATCTTCAATGGTGAAATCTCCACCTCTGAATTTTGCAAACCATCTTCTGCAAGTTCTTTCATTCACACATTCCTCTCCATAAACTGAGTGAATGTTTCTAGCTGCTTCGGCTGCTGAGTTTCCTTTCTTGAACTCATAAAGCATTATGTGCCTCAAATGATTCTTGGGTACTTCCATGTTAGCAGGGTTTTAATCAAACAAAATGTAATTTTATTGTTCTCTGAAATAAAATTTGATCAGTTTAAATGCATCTAAACATAAAAATAATGTTCAGCTCCATTAGACATTATAAAATACTCTTTAAATTTCGTTCATTTTAACAAAAAGTTAAAATTCGCACAGAACTTATGGGATGACCTGATAATAAGTTATAACCATAGAATATTAGTATTTGAACCTTTTATATTATATTCTTACTCTGTCCTGGACATTGAGTTCTACCTGGATTCTATCCTCTTGGAAATTTTCAAATGTTCCTCCATCTTGATTTGAAATCTAAATTTTAATTAAGAAATATTACCCATCTAAAAATAGCTACAAATTAAATTCATGAATTAGACTCTAACTGATAAAGTTTTTACCTTAACAGTCATTCACCATATTAAAATATTATTATTAATAATTTTTTTTATTTTTATATAATTATTTTTAATATAATATTCGACTTATATTAAGTCCCTAATTTATTTGTGGAGAAGTTGAATAGTTAAATTGCTAACAAGCATTAAATTTAATTTCTTTGTGGAGTTTTTAAACATTTAAATTATTATCAAATGTTAAAATCTGATTTTATCTAAATTGCTAAAGCTATACCACCCCTCGCCTTCCTCCAAAAACCCTACGTACATCTCTTATCTCTTTACTTCCCCACTTTTTCTCTTTTCCCTTTCCCATATCATTTCTGTTGAATTGACCAATTAAATAGGTCAATGTCTGATCCTTACCCCCTCCTTCCTCAATATTAAGTATTATAATAAAAAGAAATATAAAAATAAATTTTAAAACTCTCATTTCCCTCTCTAAACTCGACCATGACTCTCACACTATTCTTCACCACCTTCTATGTCAATAAGCTTAATACTGTCTGTCAAAAGAGTAAATTTTAAATTCATTTTTCGTTTCACTTTTTGAAAGTGAAGGTGGGAAAGAAAAGAAAAGAAGGAAGAATTAAAGATTAGCCGATAGGCAAACCTAGAAACAAATTTTTCCTTAAAAGGCTTAAGTTAATATACTGGTTAAGAGAGGGGATGATCAGAATTAAATAGTTACAGTAATATATCTAATAGTCATGTCATTTCAGACAGCAAAAATTCATCATCGCATTATAATATTCATTACAATTTCAAATTAATAATAATAATGATAATATCCAACATAAAAAAATGAAGTAAATAAATAAAAATTTAAAAAAGTTAAATTAAGACATAAATAAAGAAAAATTTAAAGAACAACTTTATATATATATATATATATATATATATATATATATATAGATAGATAGATAGATAGATAAGGAAGAAAAAATAATAAAGTTAATACAATCAATACTATTCCCTTTTTTAAAACACTTTTATATTGAAATTTTTCTTTTTCTTTCTTCCTTTTTTTATTATAATTTTTTTTTCCTTTTTCTTTCTATTGTCTTCTCCCTTTTCCTATTGGCTGGACAAATTGATTTTATTTCTAAAAAAAAAACTTCCATCTGAAGAGATGAATATTTAAATATATTCATGAAATGGACTTTTATGGATTGTATTGACTTATCCATATTCTCTCTCTCTCTCTCTCTCTCTCTCTCTCTCTCTCTCTCTCTCCCTATATATATATATATATATATATATATTATAATTATTTTTTTAAAATATGGTTCCTTCGCAAAGGAATCATATATTTAAAAAATAATTATAATTTAGGCTCTACTTTTGTATTGAGCACTGTATATTTTTTTAATTAATTATAATTTAGGCTCTACATTTGTATTGAGAACTGTTTTTTTTTAAATAAAAACAAAAATAATAAAGAAATTCTGATTATTTACCTAACGTGTTCTTTTCTATTTTTCTATATTTTACACACACCTATATATATATATATATATATATATATATATATATATATATATATATATATATATATCCAGTTCACACACTCGTCGACAGCATTTTGAACAGGAACAGAGATTTATCCCTTTATTTCTAGTTTAGGATTGTGTCCCGGTTTCTTACAAAGTATTTTTTCATTTTCTTTCACTGTCAGTAGCCTCTTGCATCTTAGTGACATTATCACCTTGCTTGGAGTAAACTCATTAGATAGATAGATAGATAGATAGATAGATAGATAGATAGATAGATAGATAGATATACATTTTCCTTACTGTTAGCATAACTCTCATATTCATACAGGTTGCAAACGTCAGGTGCAAATATATTTATTATGAGTATAAATTTTAGTTCTGTTATTATACATGGAGCACTGTTTTATTACTACAAGCACTGTGATATTTTATATATATCGAGAGAAAGAGACTGGTAAAGAGAGAGAAACAGATTGTGTCATACAATATACATATATATTAACTTAATTTTTATTATATTGGGTATTTCTTATTTGAAATAGACGCCCTATTTTTTTTATTAAGCAGTGCGCGCATAAAATGTTTAATAAATAAAAATATGGCGTCTAATTCAAATAACTGCCCTACGTAATACCGTTTGAAGTAAGGAAAATGTCGGATTAAAAAAATCCATAAATTCTTTAGAAAATACACATATACATGTATATGTATGTGTGTGTTAGAGAGAGAGAGAGAGAAAGAAAGAGAGAAAGGTATATTTAGATGACACATTTTTGAAGAGGATGTTGTATATAGGGATCGAAACCAAAAATAGATAAATTGTCTGACGTTAATGTTTTTCTGTTGTTTTGTTCAAGTAGTTTCGACCGCTTCAGTCGAAACAAACATGAACTTCGAAAAGTTTATCTACAGTTTCGATACCGTTAGACAATACCTTATTCGAAAATTGCAAAATAATAATAAAAATTCAACAGACAAACTTTATCGGTTGAATTTCATAAAATTTGATTATATATATATATATATATATATATATATATATATATATATATATATATATATAAGATGAGAACGAATAGAGTACAATTCCAACTTTCGTAACATTTAATTAAAAGAGAGCTAAATACAAAGTAATGCAGACGTGTTTCGATGCGTATAAATGCATCTCATTAGGCGATTTTAAATTATTGGCCAGTGAACGATTTAGATTTAAAAGTGGTTGTATTTTGCTTTTAAATCTAACTAAATTGTTCACTCGCCAGTAATTTACAATCGTCTGATGAGATGCATTGATACGCATCGTAACGGGACTGCCACTGTGTAGCGATTTTGACATGTTTTCCATATAATATCCTAATATATATATATATATATATATATATATATATATATATATATATATATGAAACCATTGCAATGATATTCTAATACTTACGTCTTGTCTTGTTCGTTTTCTCCGGACGAAATATTTTCCAACTTTGTTTCACCAGCTTCAGTACATTGATTGATGATGTCCAGCTGTCCACTGAGAGATTCTTCTGTTTTGGAGCAGCCGCAATCAAAGGACAAATCTTCATCGGACTTCCCTTCAACAAATCCAGTATTTACTGTGCCGTCCTGGACAGAAATGATATAGACAGATCCTTCATTCGCTTGTCCGATATCAAAGGACCCTGATTTCGAGTATTCCGCTTTGAATGGTCTCACCTCCGGGGTTTGGCTGCAGACAATCGAATCGTTCCAGCTGTTGACATCTGAATCCCTTCTGCATACACGATCAGCAACGACTGTTGTAGCCATTATTTTGTAGTCAGGAATGTCTTCCGTCATTAGCCTTATTCTTGGTATCTATCTTCCTCCAAGGTAACGACCTCTAACCCTCATGTGAACAAAATTTATCAGTAAGGCGACCTCGACGGAAAATTAATTTTTTACTTACAGACGCGTGATTGTATGTAAAGTGCAGCATGATAATTTGCAGTTAATTATTTCAAATATCTGGGTTTTATTGTAACTCTGTTTTAAGTCAAAGTTGCAGTTATTTTTAAACTTTTAACTAAATATAATATATTTTGTTTGATTTTATTTTATTTTTATTTATTTATTTTTTCTTTTTAGTATTTACTTATTCCAAATTATTTCATATTGTGTGTGTGGCCCGAGTAAGTCATGTTCATTGCATTCCGTGATTTCGAGCGGCAAATATTTTCCGAACAAAATGGCTGAAATAAAGAAAGTAAAATGATTAAAAATAGGAGAGGCTCTAAATATTTACTCTGCATTTCGGTACCAGCCAGGTTTAAAATGGACGTTGGTAAAACAGAGTCGATAAAAAGAGTTACTAATTACTATTTTTTTATATACAACAGTCGTCGTTTAAATGGCTGATAATCGTAGATTAATAAATAATAAGATATGCGTGAACGTGTTCATAAAAGAAAAAAAAGGTGTAATAAGAGTAGTGAAACCAATCGTGTGTGTTTATGGGAATTTTAAAAGTCGCCAGAAGGAGCATAAATATGCATACTGAAGTGCGATACTGGTATTTATTGTATATAAAAATACAAGTATGGCACAAGGCCGAAAAAAGGGAGGGTAAAAGGCTGGTCTTCATTATCTTATACCTAGCTAATCCGATTCACGACCCATTCACTCATGAAAATCTTTATAGAAAAAGTGCATGGAAGCTAGGTTAGGGCGCTGGGAAAGAAACTGAAGCCGAGATGCCAGGTCTAGCATGTGAGCAATAGAAAATGGGAACAAAAAGGATACATAGGCGGGATATGTGAGCAAGAAAGGCAGCTCACTTAAAACTGAGACTCTGTTGAGTGACATGCATATAACTCCTTCTATGCGTTCTGCAATCACCTCTAATCTTGATCCTCACAAAACATGTGGACATAGTGGTATCCCTGTAATAGTCCTAAAGAAATGTGCTCCCGAAATGGCTCCTGTTCTCTCTAAACTGTACAATAAATACATAGTTTCACTGTGCCTACTTTAAAAACACATTTATGGTAATTGTTCGTATAAACCGTTCGTTATGTTATCTAGTTTTTATGAATTTAAGTGCAGTATTACATTGGCAGCAATTCACACCTATTCAAAGATGAATTGGCTAGATGCAACCGTACGTTTTATGCTAATATTTTCTTTTCTCACACTTCTCGCTTGTGGAACTCTCTTCTTTAACTCAACTTTAATATGTTTCAGCATTCAATAACCTTAAAAATGTTGATAAGTCGTAAAAAATCAATTCATCTTGAATAATAATTTGTCCTAACAACATTCTTTTTTTAAAGTTTGAAGGCCGGAGTTAATTCTGTTTTGATTAACCTGAATTTTCTTTGTTTTTTTTTTATTATTATTATTATTATTATTATTTGAGTAGTAAATGTTTTAGTTTCAGTTTAAACGAGGGTATCCATCTTTGATCGTCAACCGTTATCTAGTGTCTTCTTTATTACACTTCAAATGTTTTCGCTTCTTAATAATGTTTCTCTTTTTTTTTCATATTCTTTCACAATCAGCAACGCAGTCAGAAATTTGAGAACTTTTCTTTTACGTTTTTTAAAAATAAAAACGTGAAAAACTGCTCCACTACTGCAAAAAAAAACTGGAAAGATAAGAGATCCTAAACAGCACCACCCCACTCCACACCTACCCTCACCGTGATAGTGGGAGTTGTGTTGCTGAACGGGAAATAAATTTAAACCCTTCTCAATGCATCGAATGGTCCGAAAATATAATGACAGTGTGAAAAGAAGACAGCAGACTCAGAATGGATATGGAAACTCGAAGTGGGACACACTAAGAGAGTTTTTAGTGACTTCAGCAAACGAGATAGTCCCAAAGGAAAATGGACGAAGACAAAATGAATAGATGACAAATGAGATTATCTACATGATGCAAAGGGGACAGAAAACAACACCAAAACACGAAACGGAATTTTAAAAAAAATACACAAAGAAATAAGGAATAAATGCAGACAGGATGAAGAAAAATGACTGAACGAAAAATGTGCAGAAATAGAAAGAATGAGTATCACAGATAAAGGAGATATGCATGGAAAAAAAAGAGAACTAACAGGACAAAAGCCACGCTCATCAACAGGCTGCATAAAATCCAAGGAAGGAATGCCGATATTCAAAAAAGAAAAATACTTTAGAGATTGAACGAATATACAGAACTCTTAAAAGACGAAAGGGAACAATTAAAATAGTAAAACCCGAAGTGGAAGCTGAACTGGCAAAATTAAACGAAAACAAAGCGACAGGCTTAGACGGAATTGCAGTAGAGATGTTGGCATCCTTATACGACTTCACTGTTGAAACTATTAACTGTAGCCGTCTCTTCTACTGTAATAGATTCATGTCTCGCACTTCTCGCCTATGGAACTCCCTCCTCTTTTCTTGTTTCTCTGATAGCTATAATCTCCAACTATTCAAATGTAATGTCAATTGACGTCTCCAGATGCCTTGATCTATCCCCTATCTTTCTCTTCATCCTTTCCTCTATCACTCCTATTTGCTCTTGCTCCAACTCTCTGTAACTCCTTGCGGGCTAGTGGCTTCCCGCCTCGCTTCGGGTGAAAAAAAATGGTGCTTCGTAGGTCGTGCCTTTTTAGTAAAAAGGATCGAACAATTTAACGTCTAAAACAAACCCACCTGAGGAGGGACGGGATAACACCAAAATCCCCGATGCAAAAGAACCGGCAGGCCATTACACTATCCTGCGTTGAATGTCACTATGAACCACAATTGTGAGATAGAGGGTAAGGGAACCACAGTACGGTACACCAAGGACAATTTTGTACTTCAGTGTACCATGCCCATTCAGGATGCTTACGATCATGGCTCTCCACAATTTCCTAATCCTTTAGAAGTATTGATAAATGCCATCTTTTTGTCATCCGATGTGCCACTATTCATTTATTCAATCTCGCTAAGTTTGTTTTGTCTTCCTCTGGCCCCCTTGTCTTCACTGTCCTGTGAGTATCAAATTTTCCAAGCCCACTTTCCGCATTATGAGCCCTAGAAATTCCAACCGTCTCTGCCTATTCAATACAGTCCTTAATGAACTGTATAATTTTCTTATCACTCCTAAACCTTGTTCCGCCATCCATTTACTCAAGCTCACTAGGTGGGTTATGTGTTGTTTTCCTCTGTCCCACTTGTCTTCAATCTGTCATGTGAGTATCAAATTTTCTAAGCCCTCTTTTCTCATTATTTACCCTAGAAATTTCAAACGTCTCTTCCCGTCCAATATAGCCCTTAATAAATTTGATCTTTTTGTTATCTCTCCTAAACCTTGTTCCGCCATTCATTTACTCAAGCTTGTTAGGTGGGTTATGCGTTGTTTTCCTCTGTCCAACTTGTCTTCAATCTGTCCTGTGAGTATCAAATTTTCTAAGCCCTCTTTTCTCATCATTTACCCTAGAAATTTCAACCGACTCTTCCTGATATTACTAAAAGTGACATATTTTGTTCACTTTTTCTCTAAAATTTCTCAGTATCCTTTTGTAGAACCATATTTCTGTTACTCCAAAGTTTCTTCTTTATCTGTGAGAAGATTGTCTAGCGTCTATGCCATTTATATATGTGTAATGGCATTATGTAACATTTCAGTATGGAAAAAACGCTGAAAATGCAGCATATACAAGAAAGGATTCGAAGAATACGCTGAAAAATTGGTACCAGAGTAAGAAATTATTTTCTATTGTCATGTTATCCGAAATTTTGCATCTATCTCTTTCTTTCTTTCTACCTTTTTCTCTTTATATATATCTTTCTCTTTCTCTCTTTTTTCTTTTTCTCCCTCTCATTTTTTCTCTCTCTCTTTCTTTGTCTGCTTTTCTCTCTCTTTATTTCTCTCTATACATAACACTCTCTCTCTTTCTCTCTTTTTTCTCTCTCGTCCTTTTTTTCTCTTTATTTCTCTCACTTTATCTCGTTCTTTCTCTCTCTTTTTATCTCTTTCTATATATATCTTTCTTTTTCTTTCTCTCTAAGAAAATCTCTCTTCATCTCTTTCAGCATCTTTCTCTCTCTCTCTCTCTCTCTCTCACACACACACACACACACACACACACACAGAGACACAGACACAGACACAAAGGCTGCTCCATTATTCAAAACACCCTGGTGACAGTTCTATTCCGGGTCAGTACAATTATGTATAATTTAAGGCATAAGAATTTTATTATCTAACAAATACAATTTTAAAAAAATCAATTATATCTAGTGGTCCGAAAGTCTTGTCACCCGCTCCCAAAAAGTAAGGAGAATAACAGAAGAATAAGTAATACATTTAATAAAAAACACATGCACTGGATTCAGTTTATTCGCTTTCATTGACGGTGTCACACATCGAGAAGGTCTGTATGAACACCATCATTGTCGTGGCACAAAATGATGAGGCGCCATGACCTGTGTGATATTTTACGAAGTTGTTCTTTGTTGATTGTTGCAAAGGCTCTCCGGACGTCATTCTTCAACTGATGAGCATTCTGGCTATCGTCCATACACTTGCAAAAAGCCTCTCTTCTAAACCCTTAGAACCTCGTGTCAGCCATCTGAAATAGAAAATTATATTATGTGGGGGTAACAAGAATTTTGGAACACCCCTGTATTTTAATCTAAAACTCATTCAAGTCCACTCTTTCAATCAACAAGGGCCACAAGCTTAAACTTAGAACACAATATGAAATATGAGAATTGAAATGTTCCAGACCCCACAAATTTATCCAGAATAGAAAAGGATGATAAATCTCAAAGAAAAATCATTCGAGAAAAGGAATAGGGCGAAAAAGCGAAAAATTAATAAAATCGAGTAGAACAAGTCCTGTGCTGAAAACTAAACCAAAAGCAGGTTCTTTTCAAAGCTGTGAACAAATTAATCGGTTTTGTATATTTCTGTAGAGTAAATGAGCTTGTGTTCCTCTGACGTCACTTGTGCAACGCTAAATACTTCTTTTCCCATCCGCCATTTTTTATTTCTCGCACACGTCACCAAGGTAAAAATCGCTCTCGTTTTCACTGCGTCATTCGTCTTTTATCATACCAACATCATGGCCGACTGACCAGTTAGCGTTCTGCTAGTGTACCTAATCAGTATTTCATTGATTGGTTGATTCGTTTTTTACGGCTTACCAACCCTTTGCAGGTTATTTAAAGGAAATATTGTTAGACTTTTTTTTCGATAATAATGGTTTAATGAACTAATTAACCCAAAGCTGGGGAGAGAAGTGTTGGATTCTTACCTTTCCCAAAGGCATTTGGAACTCGCCACACCGATTAACAATTCCAAGCTAACCACACACCCAAACTTACCGTGTCTAGTATCCCCTAGCGAAAACCTTTCGAGGTACCGACCAAGCCCGACATTACTTAACTTCGGTGATCGTATGGGAACCTGTGTTACAACGTGATATGTCCATAAGCCCGCATGGTCGTGGTGAGAGAAAAGATAACCTAATCAAAAGGTAATTATAGGGAATTACTGAATTGCTTTACTGAAACAGACAGCATCTTCGTATGAAGGATTTATGTAAAAAATGAATCGAATTATTTTACATTTGTTTCAAATACAATACAAAAGAATATTATAACTGCAACTAATTATGTAACAGCTAATGTAATTCGAACTGAAGTATAAAACAGACGAACGACTGATTGCAAAATGTGGGCAATGTATTCAATTAAAATCAGGCATGTTACTGAATATAAAATAAATGAATGAATTTTAGGATTTGATTTTATTTCAAGTAATGATAAAAGTGCATCCGGGTTATCTGATCTGATAGAAAATACATTAAACATTTTTAGTAGTGTTAAAAGTAAACAACTCTACCAAACATACGATAGTTGAGCCAACAAGTGGTTCACCAATCAGGCGAAATGAATACATTTAAAACTCGGGAAGAAAGGATTTAAATATGGCGATAACATGCACTGCAGTGCACATAAACTCAGTCTGATTTCAAGTGGAAATGTTGATAGAGTTAATGAAGTTGAAGTTGTTTTGATTTTTGATTTTTTATCTGCCTATATTTCTGAGATGAGGTATTATGTACACTATTTACATTATTCGGACTATTGTCCTCATCTTTGTCGCCATATTTATTACAACGTTTCGGCCGTTCAGTATCTGTCTGTATTTCTGAGATGAGGTATTATGTACACTATTTACATTATTCGGACTATTTTTTTCATCTCTGTCGCCATATTTATTACAACGTTTCGGCCGTTCAGTATCTGTCTGTATTTCTGAGATGAGGTATTACGTACACTATTTACATTATTCGGACTATTTTTTTCATCTCTGTCGCCATATTTATTACAACGTTTCGGCCGTTCAGTATCTGTCTGTATTTCTGAGATGAGGTATTATGTATATTATTTACATTATTTGGACTATTTTTTTCATCTCTGTCGCCATATTTATTACAACGTTTCGGCCGTTCAGTATCTGTCTGTATTTCTGAGATGAGGTATTATGTATATTATTTACATTATTTGGACTATTTTTTCATCTCTGTCGCCATATTTATTACAACGTTTCGGCCGTTCAGTATCTATCTGTATTTCTGAGATGAGGTATTATGTATATTATTTACATTATTTGGACTATTTTTTCATCTCTGTCGCCATATTTATTACAACGTTTCGGCCGTTCAGTATCTATCTGTATTTCTGAGATGAGGTATTATGTATATTATTTACATTATTTGGACTATTTTTTTCATCTCTGTCGCCATATTTATTACAACGTTTCGGCCGTTCAGTATCTATCTGTATTTCTGAGATGAGGTATTATGTATATTATTTACATTATTTGGACTATTTTTTTCATCTCTGTCGCCATATTTATTACAACGTTTCGGCCGTTCAGTATCTGTCTGTATTTCTGAGATGAGGTATTATGTATATTATTTACATTATTTGGACTATTTTTTCATCTCTGTCGCCATATTTATTACAACGTTTCAGCCGTTCAGTATCTGTCTGTATTTCTGAGATGAGGTATTATGTATATTATTTACATTATTTGGACTATTTTTTTCATCTCTGTCGCCATATTTATTACAACGTTTCGGCCGTTCAGTATCTGTCTGTATTTCTGAGATGAGGTATTATGTATATTATTTACATTATTTGGACTATTTTTTTCATCTCTGTCGCCATATTTATTACAACGTTTCGGCTCCGGCCTTCTTCAGGCAAATAATGTACATAATACCTCATCTCAGAAATATAGGCAGATACCGAAGGGCTGAAATGTTGTAATAAATATGGCAACAAAGATCAGGACAATAGTCCGAATAATGTAAATACTATATATACTACCTCATCTCAGAAGTATAGACAGATACTGATGGGCTGAAACGTTGTAATAGATATGGCAACAAAGATGAGGACAATAGTCCGAATAATATAAATAGTGTACATAATAGCTCATCTCAGAAATATAGACAGATATTGAAGGGCCGAAACATTGTAATAAATTTGGCAACAAAGATGAGGACAATAGTCCGAATAATGTAAATAATGTACATAATACTTCACCTCAGAAATATAGATAGATACTGAAGGGCAGAAACGTTGTAATAAATATGGCAACAAAGATGAGGACAATAGTCCGAAAATTGTAAATAGTGTAGAGGCTATCATAGATGCTATCTGCATATGTTTTTTAGTGGAGCGGAAAACACGTGGTACTATCGATCCTAGGACGCTGCGGGTGGAAAAACTTCAAGGGAATGCCGTTCATTGGTTTAGCATCCCTTCGTATGCGGTCTTCGAACCTGTCTATGGAACCTGAGCCGTAGGAAGCGTATCGACGCTTCAAAATTCCTGAGTTCCTTTCTGAAGACTCTGCGCCTTTTTTCGTTTTATATCGAAAACTTAGACAAAGGCAGCCGATCATAGTCAGAATAGCACGCCATGAGGTCTTCTGAAAAATCGCTGACCATCCTGGACCAGTCTCTGCACTCTCTGACAGTTTTTGCCTCGTTTTGATTTTAGTAAATTCATCTCTTCGAGTACAAAGCAGAAAAATGCCTGAATAGTGAATAATATTTATTAGCCACGCTCTATATAGGAACAAAATCTGATCTAAACCTATTTACAATGATGTTTGCTATTTTATTTGTGTGGTTAGTACTATCTTACAGCAAGTGTCCAACTACACCTCTCCTTACGATAGATATTGAAACATTGCTTACGGCAAGCTACAGTTGCAGGGTTAGGTGTCCTTGCTGGAATTCTTTTGGGGTATACAACTCTCCATTACAGAAAGTATCCATTCTGACCTCGAGATAAGAGCCTCCGCCATTTATGATCTGAAGCTGTCACCGTTTGCCTTCGTATAGGGAAAATCGTTATATGGGACGTCAAATCAAGTGATGCCTTCGATATAGAGAAGTGGGTGTAGCAAACGTTGCTCGGAGATGCATCAGCATCCCCTGGCACACTTTTCATTTAATATAGTCAAAACAAATTTACATATGCGGCGGCTGGTATTGTGAAGTTATCTATTTGTTACAACCACAATATTTACAATCTTTTCAATTTAAAACTACATTTCTCCCAAGAGGAAAGATCAAAAAGGTTGGTTGCGTCAGTTGTTAAGTGCTACACTTCATTTATTTTCAACACGTTAATAGTAAAATTGTACGCCGACCATCTTAAAAGATCATTAAGTACGCATTGTTAATCCTTTTAGCGGTCTGGGGTTGATGGATTCTTTTTATCCCTGTAACATTTGTGTCATGAGTCAAATATTTATCGTATACCCGGTTGTAGCAAAAAAATTGCCCAAATCTGTAGAATAACAATACAATAAACAGCACTTACCGGCGTAAGGGTCCCAGCTAGCGTCTAGTTGGCAGACAAAAATAAAGCAGGTTGTAACTCAATACAAACCCTCCAAACTAACTGATGAATAAAGCTGATATTTATATAGAAATACCTCCACTCATGTACCAGCATCCGATCACAGCCCAAGCAATGGACTATCCCACTTTAGCACAATGAGATGCTCCATGGCACCATAAATAGCTCTCTTTCTCAAGGTTGAGTGATTATTCACTCAGCTTGCTCACAACTGAGTGTTAATCTTGACTACGTGATTGTTCTACAAAATAGGGTAACAGCATTGGATATTTTCCATCCAACAAACTCTTTAATATAAAAAAAATAAACGCTAAACTTAGTGAGTTTCTTTTTTCCAGGTTTTTAGATAAGATATTTAGCCATCTCGACACCATTTTTCGTTAGAATCTCAGAAAAATCCTTTGATTTATTCAACTAAAAAGAGAACCAGTTAAAATCATTTTCTGTAGGCCCCACTATGCCTTCCCAGCTGCGCAATGGTCCGAGAAAAAAGATCATTCAAACCTTCAGTAATGGCACCAACATACATACTCTGGCTTCCATCTTCAAAGGAAATTCAAGAACCATCAAGAAAACGGTGAATAAATTTTAAACAGAGTGAACAGTAGAGAGGAAAACTGAACCAGAGATCACAACAGCAAGAGAGATCATCATTTCTACTTAGAGCTAAATACATTATTATTGTTCAAAGTAGAGTTAATTAGTGTTATAAAAACTCGAAGAATTCCAGTAGGATATCTTTAATCATTTCTAAGATACAACGGTTCAAATCTTAATCTAAAAATTAGACAATTTTGCTGTTACACCCGGTTCTACAAGTTTTTCTTTATCTTAGTCTAGTTTCAGTGTATATCGGCATAACCTCCTTATAAATTAACTTAGCAATTTAACTGATTAATTATGTTTGAGCTTTATTTTTACAGCCTGGACCGAGATAATCACCACCCTCCATTTGGATTTATATCCCCACCCATCCGAGGAAATGAAGTAAAGATCCGAGTAAGAGCGATTTGTTCAGTGTATGATTAATCCCGAAGACATGTGATAGTACGATATTTACAAATCAGTTCAAATACACTTCTGCTCAAAATCTTAAGGCCAAGGAAAATAAAGAAAAAAAAATTGACATTTTGCGTTGCTACCTTGAATCACTTATTTGAATAGATCTTCAAAATATGAGAAAAAAAAGGAAAAATAAAAATTTAAAAATTCTTTAGTTTTCAATAGGAAACATTTGGAAAATTATACTAAATATTTGATGGCAAAAGTTTAAGACCATCCATAAAAGAAGTCCTAAAAAGAGTACGAAATTACATTATTTGCATTATTCGGACTATTTTCCTCATCTATTACAACGTTTCGACCTTCTTCAGGTGGTTGGAATGCCGAACTGACTCCTTAATTTCACTCACTGGGGCAGACTGTTCTAGTTCCACGTGCCATGTTTAACGAATGTCCTCAAGGACACATGGCACAGTGGATAAAAACATTAGTTAGATCCAGTGACAGGATCCAAAGAGTGTGAGTTCAATACCCAGATAAAGCAGTGGAGAACTTTCAGAGGGAAAAATTAACAGGAGATAACTGATAACTGACATCCATTAGACATGGCACGTGGAACTAGAACAGTCTACCCCAGTGAGCGAAATAAAGGGTTAAGTTCGACAATCCAACCACCTGAAGAAGGTCGAAGCGTACAACGGCCGAAACGTTGTAATAAATATAGTGACAAAGATGAGGACAATAGACCGAATAATGTAAATAGTGTACATAATACCTCGTTACAGAAATATAGATAGATACTGAAGGGCCGAAACGTTGTAATAAATATAGCAAGAAAGATGAGGACAATAGTCCTAATAATGTAAATAGTATATATACTACCTCATCTCAGAAATATAGACAGATACTGAAGGGTTGAAATGTTGTAATAAATATGACAAAAAAAGATGAGGACAATAGTCTGAATAATGTAAATAATGTACATAATACCTCATCTCAGAAATATAGACAGATACTGAAGGGCCGAAACGTTGTAATAAATATGGCGACAAAGATGAGGACAATAAACCGAATAATGTAAATAGTGTGCATAATAACTCATCTCAGATATATAGACAGAAACCAGAGTAGGAAATTCCCTCCAAGACGCTTCAGTTGTGAGTTGTACGGTCACCATTAGAATAACTCAACAATTCGCTTTGGCATTGTCGATATAAGCATCTACAGAAAGCGAACTAGAATGTTGTTCCAAATAGTGAAGATAGCTACACGAAGAACCTTACAATGTTTGGAATTAACGTCCATTTCTATAGACTTCCCTTGCCATCCACCCCAAGCATTTTTAATTAGGTTCAGTTTGGGTGAACATGTTGGATGTTCCAAAAGAATCAGGTTATTTGCCATGAAAAAGTCATTTGTCCTATGGATTTCAGCGTTGTCCTGCTGAAAGATCCAGCCATTTCCACACAAAGACTTTCAGTCAATAAATATGCTCTCACCAATATGCCAATGTAACCAGCCACGAATTGACGGCCCTGTATAACCTGAAGCTCCGTTGTTCCTTAGAGGATCATGATGAAACCACCTCAAACTTATCGTGTAGAAAATGTCTCAATTGGGAAAAATGTTAGAAGCCATCGAGACCATTCACGTTATTTTCTAACAAAGAACAAAACATACTTGCACTTTTCTATGTTCCATGTTTAGCGTTTCTCAGCAAATTTTAATCAAGATGTTGCGATGTAGAAGGCGTTGACTTTGATGGCGTTCACGGTTTGTAAAGTTTTGCTCTCGTCTTATTGTTCTTCAGCTGTATTCTGCGTTCGTAAGAGCCGTAATCTGGTTCAATGATCGGCTGGTGTCTTGCCGGACAAGCCGTCGAATCCACCTGCTCAACGCCGACGAAATTTCCTTGAGCCGACCACTTGAAATTCTCGTTCCGTACCCTTCGGGGTCTTTTAAGAAATTTTCAACAGCAATTTTACAACGTTCAATCTCTCCACCGGTGGCTCGTTAAGAAAGACCTTGCTTTTGCAGCTCAAACAATTCTAACACGTTCACACTGTCAACTATTTTGCCTTTACTACGTTTTTACCTCATGTAACGCAGGCGATACCATATTGGAGATGTTTACTGTGCTAATAGATGAATACAAATGAATCAATTTTGTTACGTATTTACTAATTATATCCTCCTTTAAATACGATCTTAATTTATTAAACAGCTAGTACTTTCCCAATATTCAAATTTTTCCTCATTAAATTCTAAATAAATTTTTAATTTTAATTTTTTCTTTTTGTTATTTTCATTTTTCGAAAGTGGTTGAGTGTAACAACGCAAAATACATAGTTTTTTCTTTATTTTCATTGGGTAGCCGTGAATCTCTTATCAAGAGAAATACCAACAGAAAAATATTACGACGATTATGACATAAGTCACCCAAATGAATGAACAACAGTTACTTAGCAAATTCGACTGAAAAAAACGGAATAATTCTACATAAAATAATAATATTATTCCAATTACATATATATATATATATATATATATATATATATATATATATATTACAATGAATCATTCATACAAAAAGTAGGTTAGTAAAGTTAATGATATAAAATGGCGAAATCTCTTTGCAAATAAAATTTTAAAATTGCATCAACCTTCGAACCACTCGATGAATGTTATGATCCTTGTTTTTAATAACTACAAGCTGTATAAGTTTTTTTTGTTTTTGTTTTAATCTGCAAGTACTTTCAACTGTACATACAGTCATCGTCATGCATGGAAATTATTTTGTTTTTAGTAAAATCAAGGTAGCATCAGAGACGAAAAATTAAATGCGAATCGAAACATGTTTTTTTAGAAATGTGTTATTGTTGACGGATAAAAACTTAGCATCGTCACTGTCACCTAAATGGGGAGAGGCAGAGGAAGATAAAATAGGAGGTAAAAAAAAAATTGGCTAATGACCATCCATACTCTAGCTAAATTAAACTTAGCTTAGCGAAAAGGCAAACGATATAAACTAACCTAACACTGGACTGATATGATAAATGTTTAATGAGCTCGACTAATACCCTTAAACCGTATGTCACCTCCAGATGCCGCTCTAAATTAGCCCCTCTCAAGTGAACCAAACACGAAATATTTAGCCACCTTTCGCCGAATTTTGCTGAAGAGACTTGCCTCTTTTCCACTCTAAGTTTGACTTTGAACCGGTAATTAAAAGCAAAATTAGATGAGAAGAGGAAAACTGTTGGCCTTCATAAAACTCCTTCAGCCCCGTCGTCGAAATCATGACTCTGATAATGCCAAGTAAACAGAAGAACACAGTGTTCATTCCTCTTCAGCTGCGGCACAATATTTCTCTCGACGGAACTGGCCTCAAGGACAAAAACCTTTCCACCCAGGATGCGAACCATGTGACGTTCAATCAGTTTGCATGGCGGAACTGCCAACCCCGCTGCACAGAGCTTTTTGCCAACCCAGAGAGATTCCGTAACACCAGAACCAGGTGAGTGATGCCTCGTCAATATTGAAACAATTCCACCCGGACATCCAAGGCCACAGACAGCAAAAATCCTCATTCGTCAAACTAAGTTCATCCCTTAAGTTATCTCTACCCCGACACAAACACACACGCGGGCACTAATAGACGATATAATGTTTTAGGGGAAGACAGTCGGGTGTCTGACAGGCCTTCTATAACCCGTGTGAAGTCTTTCAGAGGAAGTCGAGATTTACGGCGGACCCCCTCCTCGCGATCATGCACACTTCTCAAAAGCGGAAATGCTTTATTAGCGTCTTCCTTCCGAAAAAGCCGTCACCCTCATTTTGCAGACACATTCGATCCATTGTCTGTTAACGAATCTCAACGCTGGCCCATCCTAGATATCCCTCAGACGGGCGGAGAAAACAGACCTCGCGATGCACCTTAGGAGTCTTGTCGCCCCACAAGAAATGAAACAACACAATTAGTTCGGTATACAGGAGGGCCAGTAAAGAAGGATGTGAGAGATACAAACTTCCGCCCTCCCCTTTAAGAAAATAGCCGTCGCTCTCTCACAGACATGCCGTCGCCTCTCTCTGTCTTTTTTACAAGTACTTTCATGCTAATTACTCCGAGGAGCTGCATTCGCTGGTTCCCAGACTTCATGAATTCAAGCGTCCTACGAGGCTGGCATCCCGCTCTCACCCTTTCACTGTTGAAACTGTTAAATGTAGCCGCCTCTTCTACTCTAGTAGCTTCATATCTCGCACCTCTTGCCTGTAGAACTCCCTTACCTTTTGCTGTTTTCATATGAATAATATATCGTTATTAAAATGATATTAAAAAAAAATCTCCTGTCGAAGAACGCACATTTTTCTTTATATATATATGTGTGTGTGTGTGTGTGTGTGTGTGTGTGTGTGTGTGTGTGTGCCCAGTACCTTAAGATTGCGTTGTGCTACCGGTGAGGGATTATATATATATATATATATATATATATACGCGCAGTACAGTTATTCGCAATGATTCTTCTCCCCCGGTTAAAACAAACATAGTTTACAAATTCAAGTGCCCTTTGGGAGATTGTATCTCCAACGGATTAAATAATATTTACGTTGGTCACACCACAAACTCGCTTTCACGACGCTTGACACTACATTTGAATGATATCTGTAAAATTTTTAGGCATTTAAAACAACATGCCTCGCCGCATACACAATTCCGGAAAATCCTCGTTGAAAACACAACTATACTTAAACATGAAAACAATAAACAAAAACTAAAAATTCTTGAAGCTATATACATAAAACAATTGAAACCTAACCTGAATAAAATAAACTACAAAATCTACACAAATATTCTTAAATGCCTATAATTGGTAACAGAAGCAATTGGTTTATACCAACGGCTTCCCATACTTAATACTTCTCATTTTCACTCTCGCGTGGTCATGTGTGACGTCATGAACTGCGGTGCGATTTTCGCTTCCAGCGTCTTAAATGCACGACTTTGTCGTTGCTTGGAAATCTTCTATGTAAACAAAAACAGACTTATTATTGTTTTGTCCGTGTATTGTTTAATATATTGTGATGTAATTGCCATCATTGATAATGGCTTATGTAAGCCGAAAGCTTAGATAGGATTAAAAAATATGTATCAATATTGTGGTTTTCTTTCTCCGTTTAATGATAATGTTATTAAGCTTATCAGACGACATGAAAAGAATTTACATAAAATAAATAGACAAAACTTGTCTATATTATTTAATGAAACATGCATCAATATATATATACATATATATATATATATGTATATATATATATTTGGTTGGATTGATGTGAGTTTGTCAAGGCTTGGCAAGTATACAGCACCTTGATCTGCATCGATCACAACCAAATATGTTAGCTCTATCTCTGATATTGAGCGCTTTCTCATAAGTACCGCGCATATAATATATAAATAATTATATATATATATTTTTATATTTATATACACACACTTTTCACACACACACACACACATATATATATATATATATATATATATATATATATATATATATATATATATATATATATATATATATATATATTATACAGTGTACTGTGTATATACTGTACAGTAATAAAAAATATAGCATGACAGACTCTCTCAAAGGGAATAATATTAATATGTGCAGTGAAAAATTTAATAACTTCATATTTAATATATATATTAAAATTTACACAAAAACTTATTTTACCTTGTGTATATAGTGGAAAATGTTTGTTTGTTTTTTTTGCTTTTTGTCTTTTTGCTGCAGTGATCATATAATGGGGACTCAGAAGGTATGAAGTTCCTCTAATTTCTTTTCTACAAATATTTTCATGGCAACTGCTCTGGCGAGCTTTTTTCCCTGGTGCTCGAACTACGCGAGTTCAAGTCTGCTACTAGATTGGCATTTAGGTCCCACTATTTTACTGTTGAATTATGTAAATGTAACCACCACTTCTACTCTAACAGTTTTTTTTCTAGCGCTTCCCGACAGTGGAACTCCCTTCCGTTTCCTTACTTCCCTTGTAACTACAATCATCAAAAATGTAAATGCAGCATCAATCGCAATGTTCTATCTTCTTGAACCTCGTTCAGCTTTTATCCTTCCCTCGTTTCCACTATACCCACTCTTTTCTCTCATCTTCACTCTGTGTAACCCTCTGTGTACTATGGGAATTCCTGTATTGCTTGCGGGGATGATTAAAAAAAAGAATAAATGCAATAAAAATTAAGCAGTGAGACCTTGTTGGTTGTATGTAATCAAACTATTTTGCACTCTTATAAAACAGAATAAAGGAAAGCGAGAAGAAAGGACTAACTGCCAACAGAAAGAAGAAAATATGTTAGCTGCCATATAAAGAAAAAAGTCCAACATGCTAATTACGAACTGGAGATATCAAAAGTAAATAAGTGCAATATTTTAAATATCTAAGAAGTGTTTTAATGGAGGAATGAAAATGCGACACTGAAATCCGAAGAGGCATAGGGATAATGAAAATGCCTTCCAAAAGGTAAGCAAAGTATTAAATAAATAGAAAATCGCTGAAAAACAAAGAAAAAAGTATTGAACTGTTGTAACATCAGTACTCCTACATGGCAAAGAATGCTGGAAAATCTTATCACAGATGGCGGAGAGACTTAAGGCAACAAAAATGTTATTCTGCAGAAGGGTTTTGAGAATACCATAGAC
>CAHIKZ030000383.1:697500-777500 GCA_903632075.3 Acanthosepion pharaonis | reverse complement strand
TTGACCTTGTGCCACATTTTTGTATTAAAACAAAATAAATATTACTTTCCACTATTTACCTAGACACTATTTACATTATTCAGACTATTGTCCTCATCTTTGTCGCCATATTTATTACAACTTTTCGGCCGTTGTATGCTCCGGACTTCTTCAGGTGGTTGGAATGTCGAACTTAACCCTTTATTTCGCTCACTGGGGTAGACTGTTCTAGTTCCACGTGCCATGTTTAATGGATGTCAGTTATCAGTTATCTCCTGTTAATTTTCCCTCTGAAAGTTCTCCACTGACTTAACCGGGTATTGAACTCACACTCTTTGGGTCCTGTCACTGGATCTAACTAACGCCTTTTATCCACTTTGCCATTAACAGTAGATAACTGATAACTGACATCCATTAAACATGGCACGTGGAACTAGAACAGTCTACCCCAGTGAGCAAAATAAAGGGTTCAGTTCGATATTCCAACCACCTAAAGAAGGTCGGAGGGTACAACGGCCGAAACGTTGTAATAAATATGGCGACAAAGATGAGGACAATAGTCTGAATAATGTAAGTAATGTACATCATACCTCATCTCAGAAATATAGACATTTACCTAGACTTTATGAATTTCAGCTCAGTACTAGATTGTTGGCAAGGTATTATCATTTTATAGTTGAAATGGTAACCGTAAGTTCTATGCTAGCAGTTTCTTCTCTCGCACTTCTCGCTTGTAGCACTTTCTTCTGGCTTCTTGCTTCCCAGTCAATTTTGATCTTCAAAAAATTGACTTCTCAGTCAACTTTGACCTTCAAAAATTTAAATAAAGTGTTGTTATCTTCTGTCTTCTTATTTTCTTATTCTTTTATTTTTTTCTCTCTTTAATAATGTTATTATCTCATATTCTTTCAAACCCCTTAAGTCTTAGTGGTTTTATTGCCTTGTTTGGGGTGAAATGATTTTTTAAAAGCCATGATGAACCATGGAACTGATGGGACACGCCATATAAAAAAGTTATTTATATATGATTGAAAAATCTTCTTGTTTTATTCGTAATTGATAATAAGAATCTGATTGGTAATGTTTATTTTTCTACGTTTAATTCAGAAAATGTTACTGTTTGCATATAGGCATCTCCACTGAATTTTCGGTATGTAAGGTTTAAAATAATTTTTTTTTAAATGAAAAATCATTTTGGGAAATTTAATTATAGCTTTAACTGAAAGCTAAGTGATTAAATTTACTATTTCCCGTGAACAAAATAAATTATCAGTTTTAAAAATCTGCCAAAAATAAAATATTTGTTACACGTTATTCGAGGAAAATCATCAAATTTAAACTTAAATTGATCTGATTTGAAACAAATATTACTTTTCGCATAAAAAATGTCGTATACAAGCATTTCTTAACCAACGTGTCCAGTTTTTCTGGCGTGTTAATTGGTCTTATTGACGGTGTAAAAGGTGTAGACAGTTAGTATGAATGACCAGAATTGACATATATTTACGAAATCTAAGTGAACGCATTTTTTATTTTAACTATCTTTTAATTTTTACAAATTAACATAATATTTTCAGCAATTATCTAATAATTAAAGTTTTAAAACTTTGAAGGGGTGATGTTCAAAACATGTTTAGAGGTAAACATGAATTCATAATGTATTGCAAACAAGCGAATTCCTCAGTAAAGGGTGGACAATACTTACAACAAGTGAACTTTTAATAATAATGTAATATCTAGACGACCATAAATAGAAAAATGGTAATGTTTAAATTAAAAAATTACAAATTATTTTTAAAATATTCGTGGTAATCGACTTTTATTAAGCTTTTCAATTTTTGATTCGTAAACATAGTTTCCTCATAATTACAATATCACCTAAAAGAAAGGAAGTAATGCAGAATTTTAAACGATTTTTTAAAATTATTATAAATTATTATAGATTATTATAATTAAAATTTTAAAAAAGAAAACAATTCTTGTAAAAATTCATTATTCATCGAATTTTTTTCTTCTTAAGACAATAGTGTCCTTAATATATCTTATTTATAAAAGTAATTAAAAACTTCTCTAATTAAATAATATTATAGTTTTACTTTATTTTTTAGTTTACGATTCAGAGCAGATTTTCGGTAACTATGATCCTGTCTGGAAAAAATGGATGATTTACATTCTCCAAGAAGTCCTACTTTTTATTAATAAAAATTTTTTGGAAAGGAAATTTAATTTCTCGAAACTGCATGTAAGGGGAAGGGAAACATACGCTAAAATATTTTTAACAAGACTTTCTAAAAAAATAATATGTAATTTCATTAATTTGTGAATAAGTCCTGAAAGTTTCATTAAAATCTGACAATTATTTGATTTTTGCAAGAATTTCCAAATCAATGTTTTTCACCGGAAAAAAACGCAAAAAGCACTAATCATGAATATTACGTCAACTGCTGACGTAACAAAAAATAAAAAAGATTATTAACCAAAATTTCGAACGTACTAGAAAGGATTAAAAAAATTTCAAAAATAATAAAAAATACTTTGGTCTTTCCTCTTAATAATAACATAAACATTTTGACGATCAAATTTTGTTTTTATTGACTTATTTTTCGTCATGCTGTGCTTTTTTTAGCAAAAAAAAGTGGAGGTACCTATTTACATGTGATGTCTTTTGGGACAAAATATATTGATGAAACCCGACTGAAATATCGACTAGACCTAGATTATTATATTTACTGCGGTATTCAGTGAAGATCCAGCTTACAACGCTAGTAGGGGTCTGCAAGACGGACTTGCTAACAAAAATGTCGAGAATTCGAAAGTGATTTGCTGTCATTTGAATCTGAGCATTTTCAGCCTTTTTTTTTTGTGTGTGTGGTGAATGGAAGTTGTAAAATTGTCCCAATGAATACCAACATTTGAAGTATTTTTTCTTCTTCTCTTACATTTTTTCTTTTGATTTCATTCCCTATTTATTTACTTTTTCCTTCTTCAACTTCCTTCACACTTTTTTCTTCCTTCTCTCCTCTTATCGTATTTCGTCCCTTTTTCATGCATTCTTTCTTTTTCCCCTTCTGCATTTATCTGCGCTCTGTTTTTCTTTTCCTTTCCTTTCTCACTCTCTCTTTCTCTCTCTTTCTTTCTCTCTCTTTCTTTCTCTCTCTTTCTTTCTCTCCTTTTTTCTTCTTTAATTTACTCATTTTTTATCTCTATTAACTTCATTTCTACTTTAAATTATTTCATTCCTTTCTTCGCCTATTTTACACTCTCTCTCTTTCTCTCTTTTATTTATTTATTTTTCTTTCTTTCTTTCTCTCTCACTCTCACTGTATCCCCCTCTTCATCTTTTTTCTTTTTTTACTGTTTAGTTTTATCACCCTTAATTTCATCCATTCCTAATTTAAATTCTTTGATACCTTCCTTCACCTATATTTTACCCTTTGATTTGTTCTGATCATCACCTTTCGATGATTTGCTGACAACATATCAACTTCTTTATCTTTATGTCTGATCCACAAAAAAAAACAAGTATTTTTGTATTCCCTGATTTATTCGGGCAATATTCTAACCTTTACTATTTCCATTACAACATTTTTGGCTGACAATCACTTCAACGGAAGTTCTGAAACTAATAAGAGTGATTAATTTCACAACATCCAATCAATTTTTAATAACAGCTTTGTTGTTTTCATTGCAATGATTCAATCGATCAGTTTTTTATTTACTCTTTCCTTTCTGTCGACTTTCTTTATTTCCTTCCTACTTTAAATTAAATATTACTTTTCATTCTGCAATGACAAAAGTACGCAGGTTTAGGCTTTAAGAAAGCTTTATTCAACTGAGAATAGAAGGTTCGCATATAGTGTCCTTTTATAGTCCCAGTAAACAGAAATAGCTCTCTCAGAGAGGAGACTAACAAAACAAGGGGAGACCACTCTTGATTATTCTTAGCACATTCTTTCCTTCCTAATATACACTTTTCATTTTTTTTATTCTTTTTAAAGTTTTCTTTTTTTTTTTCCTAATTCATCTGAAAATTCTTTCTTTCTTTCAAATTCTGAAATTTTTTTCATTTTTTTCTTTCTAATTCTGCCAAATATTTCTTTCTTTATTTTCTTTATTTTTCTTTCGATTTCCTTTTGTTTTACTTTGTTTCTTTCTTCTTTTCTTTCTTTCTTTATTTATTTCTTCTTTTCTTCCTTCCTTTCTTTCTTTCTTTCTTCCTTTATTTCTTCCTTCTTTTCTTTATTTATTTCTTCTTTTCTTTCTTTCTTCCTTTCTTTCTTTTCTATTTTAATCTGTCTCTTTTTTCAATGTGACTTTCTCCTCTATTTTCTCCTATCAGTTAATTACTTGATTTAATTAAACACCCCTTTTCCAAATTGCCTATTTTCTATCCATTTCTCTATCAAATTTTCATTCCTTCTTGATCGTATTTTTCTTTTTCCTCCCTTTTTTTTTTTTTTTTTTTTCTCCAGTCCATCAACACACGAGTGAGCAGTTCGTCCACCTCTTCACGGAATCGCCGTCACCGACAATATCGGACAGTTAGTGACCATTCGCAGGTTGACGAGACTTTATTCGGCCAACCAAATCACGTTCAACTGAAACAACAGAATAGATCAGCGGGACCCCTGGAGGAGATTCAGGACAACGCAATCGAACAGGACGAGAAAAGGGCCGGACAAAAGCCAACCAAGGAGAAAGAGAGTGTACAGATTATTATGATGGATCTCATCAGAAATTTGGTGTGAGTGTGATTTTTAAAAAAAAAGACAATAGTAATGGCAACATTAACCGTTTCCTAATAAGAAAACATTCGGCATTCATTAACTGAACTGTCGGTAGAAATTTATAAAATCTTCCATTTGAGACAGTTTTTCACAAAAATGGGTTCCTCAAGCCAATAGCTGTTATCGCTCTTTCCAGTACTGATGGGCGTTTCCTTCCTAACTTTTTGTTTGAAGTAGTGGGGAATGTCGACAAGGAAGACATATAGTAACAGAAGCGAAAACAAAGACAGAAATAAAGAGAGAGAGAGAGAGAGAGAGAGAGAGAGAGAGTTATAAACCCAAACAGATTAAGATATAAATCGAGAGAGAGGGTGGAAGCGATAGAGAGAGACTGAACCAGGAAACAGAGAGAGAGAGACTGAAGAAAGAAATAGAGATAGAATGAAAGAAAGATTGAAAGAAAGAGAAAGTGAGAGAGAGTCTGAAAGAGAGATATAGAAACTTGCACAGAGATTGAGAGAAAAAGAGATAAACTGAAATAGAGAGATAGAGATAGAAACTGAATTATAGAGAGGGATTGAGATAGAGATAAAAAGAGAGGTTGAAAATGTGATAAAAAGAGTGAAATAGAGACAAAGTGATAGAAAGTGAGAGAGGCTGAAATAGGTAAACAGAGTGAGAGTGAGAGAGAGAGAGAGAGAAATCCAGAGAGAGAAAGATCGACTGAAATAGAGCGACAGAGAGAGTGAAATTAATTGTGAGAAAGCAACGGAAATTGATACGAAGAGAAACTAAAATAAAAACGGATACTCTGCCATTTTGTAACAAAGAGGAGGGGGGATTTCTATTCATAACGAAAGAAAGTAAATAATTAAAATAAATTTTGCATTTAAGTATTCCAGATAAATTTTATTTTTACTTTAAATTTCTGAATACATATATATATATATATATATATATATATATATATATATATATAAATATTCATATATATTCTAAATATTCACTCCTTCCCGATTTCTTGAACAAGAGTAAAGTTTTATTCCTTGTTTCCTATTAAGGTTGGGTTTCCGGTTCCTTCTAAAGTCGACTTCAACTCTATACCTCTGACATCTCAGCCTGAACTCTGAACTCTGAACTTTTAACATTTATTTACTATTTATTCAGATTTTTACCTCAATAGAATTAAACTGGTTCTCCTATCGCCCAGTTCACACTCCACGTCTTTTGAACAGGAGTATGGGTTTATCCTTGTCCCCTTTTTAGGACTGAGTTTTCTGTATTGTCCTTCTCTTTTACATCCAATAGCCCCTTGTGTCTTAATGTCGTTATCTCATTGCTTAGGGTGAATTGATTTTTTTTAAAATATGAAAGAAAGTATGTAATTATTTTTTTTAAATATTTCGCAAAAATAAAAAAGTGATTAATTAAAAAACAACGCTACAGATATAAATATTTCAATATTTTTATTACAACGTCCCTGCCCCCCGTCCCAGCATGGTTGACGCTCATCTCCGTGAGAGCATCTCACTGCGCCTCTTGGCCTCACGTTTTCAACTGACTTGAATCAATAGCCGCATCTACTGCAAGGAAAGTTCGTTCACTGTGCTGTGCCAAAAGGTATTTCTCGTCAGAATCCATCTTGCACATTTACAAATTGACCATTCACCCTTAGATTGAATACTGTCGCCATATTTGGTCTGGTGCCCCTGCTGTTCATCTCGAGGTTCTCGACAAAATCCAAAGAAGGATCTGTATCGTAATCGGTCCTGAATTGGCGTCTCGACTTCAGGCGCTTTCTCACAGACGTGATGTAGCTTCCCTCTGTCTTTTCTACAAATATTTTCATGGCTACTGCTCTGACGATCTTTTATCCCTGGTGCCCCCGACAACATGAATTGGAGCGTGCTACTAGATTGGCATCTAGGTCCCACATATTTATTGTTGAAATAGTTAAATATAGCCACTACTTCTACTCCAACAGTTTCTTTCCTCGCACTCCATGATATTAGAATTCCCTTCCACTTACTTGATAACTGGAAATTTAAATGCAACGTCAACCGCCATCTTCTGTTGCCTTGATCTATGTGTTTTTTTCCTTTCCTCAATCCCCCTACACCCACTCTTTTCTCTCACTTTCACTCAACGTACTAGTGGCACTCCTATCTTGCTTGGGGTGAAATGCCTAAAAAAGATTACCTTTTATTGGAAACGTAATAAATATAAGATACATATAGACATAAGATGCACATCAGCATCAGCATGGTTGATGCTCAACTTCACGAGAACGTCTCTCTACGCCTTCTTGCACTCACGTTTTCCACTGACCTGAGGTGGAGCAACTACATTGAATCAATAGCTTCATCTACAGCAAGGAAAGTTGGTTCTCTGTGTCGCATCAGAAGGTTTTTCGCGTCTGAGTCCATCCGTCAAGTCTATAAATTTCCCATTCGTCCTTGCATTGAATACTGTTGCCACATATGGTCTTGTGCCCCCACTGTTCATCTTGAGGTTCTCAACAAAATCCAAAGAAGGATATGCAATGTGATAGGTCCTGACCTAGCATCTTGACTCCAGTCATTTTCTCATAGACGTGAAGTGGCTTCCCTCTGTCTTTTCTACAAATATATTCATGGCAACTGCTCCGACGAGCTATTTTCACTGGTACCCGAACTGGATGAATTTAAGCGTGCTACTAGGTTGGCATCTCGGTCCCACCCTTTCACTGTTGAAACAGTTAAATGTAACCGCTTCTTCTACTCCAAAAGCGTCTACACTCGCACTTCCCGTCAGATGAACTCCCTTCCTACTCCTTGCTTCCCTGATAGCTATAACCTTTAAATGTAATATCAATCGACATCTTCTGATGCCTTGATACTGATGTCCGTCCTCCTCTATATGCTTTCTTCAAACACCCCTCTTTACTCTCGCTCTCACTCTCTGTAGCTCCTTGCGGGCTAGTGGCACTCGCGCCTTACTTTGGGTGAAACGCTTTAAAAAAAAACAAATATATAGACTAGAAATAATAACTAGTAAAATTCGAACATTACTGAGTAGATCCTGAACTTTCACCTTTCATGGTGGAAAAGGTGTTCTTTCAAGGAGATTGCTTGCCTTGAACATCTATTTGGACTCAAGCACCAGACTTCGAGTGGAATCCATATATACGATCCACTGCTAAAGATGTTCGTACCGTAAGTAAGTATGTGACTCTACCACCAACTTTACAAGAGCCAGATAAAAAAATGGAGTATTGCTAGAGCAGCCCAATCTCCACTTGTCTGTCTTGATAGTGTTCAGAAGTGTCTCTGCGTCCTTGTGGGTGATGAATTATTTCCCGCCTGCAAACCCTTTCGCACAGGCGAAACGTCGCGACCTTCTCACTACTCTAACGCCATTTTCATGGCAAATCTTCTGTCGCCCTATATTCCTTGTTTCCGCCAACCCTGACCTTTGCAGCTGGGACCCACCGCGCCACGCCCACAGGGTGCGAATCATACTCATTCCCTTATATTAATAGAAAGTAAGTTCCACTTAGACAGTTTCTTCCCAACCTTACGGTCACATCACGTTGAAACACCGGTTCCAGTACGATTACCGAAGTTAAGCAACGTCGAGCCTGGTCAGTACCTACATGGGTGACCACTTGAGAGGTTGGATGTGCGGGTGGTGTAATGGACAATGACTTGGAATTGTTAATCGGACAGCAGAGTTCTAATTCGTTATATACACTTACACGCAAATACCCTTAGGTAAGGTATGAATCCATCGTTCCAGTGGCATTGTTTGAGGTGAAACAATTAAAAAAAGAAAAAAAAAGGGATATATTGTCATTTTCTTTTTCCTCTTGCTCACCCTCCTCTACACTTACCCGATCCAGGGATTGAACTCCCAGATACTAAGCCAAAAAATTCATTAACCAACATGTAAACAACTTTCACTTATTCCTTACCAGGAAACATATTCAAGCTGATAAAATTACCAAAAAACTTTCATTAAAAAATATATCTTATATTTATGTAAAAGCGTCTATACGGACTTGTGGGTGATGAATTATTTTAATAATGTAGGGCGTCAGAAGACATTTTAAATTTCATTATGGCTAATTTCGAATAATTTACCTTCGAAGAGGTCTCTAAAGCTAATATGAAATCCATTATAGAATCAAACTCGTTTGTTTATTTTATTTATTTATTATGCAGGGTTCCCGACAAAGATCCTTCAGGACGTTCACTGGTGCTGGATCCTAGGGAGTATAGTCGAATTAAAGACAACGCCCGAATTTTAACGGACGAAGAGCTGCGAACAATCGAAGAATTCCACAGAACACAAAAAGAGAAAACTCAGAAAGAACGCTTCGAGCGGGAACAGTTTATGAAGAAGAAGGATTTGCAAAGAGAAAAGGCGGAAAGTCTTTTGGTACTGGAAGGAGATGCCAAAGCCAATGCCCAGGATCTACTGTCGAAGGCAAATGAAAGCAAGCAAGAACAAGAGCAAGAAATTAAATATCTTAATGAGGTAAGCGACCTAGTATCTTATCGACGGCAATTTATCGTCTGCTTATTTGAATTCAATGTAGAGCTCTTGGTCAGGGATTTAAAAATCCATGGTGCTAATGTGATCAGTGTTTCTGCAACTCAGCTTTGAGATCAGGAACCCAAATACTGGACAGGATTAAGTTTTTATTATGATTCGCGCAATAAAATACAAAACACGTCCTGGACTTGAACGGGGTAAAAAAATTCTGGCGAATAACTGGGAGAATAACTCCCTCGTACATGAGAGAAAGTTTGGTACTTGAAACCACTTTTCTATACTCCATTCTCGTCTGCTTGAGAGAATGGTATATTTCCGACTGGTATCCCCACTGTGGAGCTCCATTATTTCTATTAACTGCAAGTGAAATCTTAATTTATGAGAAATGTTTAATAAAATGAGGCCCATTTATCTCTCGTTCTCTTCGTATCTTTCGATTTACTAATTTTTCATCATTATTTACCCTTATATTCAGGCCATCATACCCATCTTATTTGCTATATTCTTTTTTTATCATTTCATCCCAAGCAAGGATATAAAGCCACTAAGACGCAATGGATTACTGACAGTGAGAGAATATAAGGAAAAGAAAACTTTAAGAGGAGAGAACAGTAAATGAACAGGAATTAAAAAGACAAACGATAGCGATTGACATTTCATTTCAAATGTTGAAAGATCAAAGTTGACTAGAAAATAATAAACTTGAATTGAGTTCCAGAAGCTAAAAGTGCGAGAGAAGAAACTTTTAGCATAGAACTTGCGGTTGCATCTAAACATTTCAGTGGTGAAATTATGAGACATAACAGCCAAATTGTCCTGCGATTAATTTGTAGTCGAAGTACCAGAACATCCGAAACAATTACTATTAAAATATTTACAGAGAAGGTACGGGGAAAGCTACATTATATTCACAACGTTTCGGCCTTCTTCAGGTGTCAGTCACAATTCGATAACCTTCTCAGAATTTTGATTAGAACACTTTATTCAATCAACGAGCAAGGATTGTTCTCTTTGTGCTTTCCGTGCCTAGCGGATATTTCATCTCAGTTAATGTTTACTAATCTTATTCACCTTCGAGTCGCTTGTCCGTTTCTTTCCCTGAAGTAGTCTATTAGTTTCTTATTCCCTTCATCTTTTACACCAATAAAAGCCATTAAGGCGAAATAAGCATAAGTAATTATCCAAAGTAAATTTTCTAAAAAACAGAAATTTCAAATCAGTTAAATATCAACCAAATAATTCAAATATACACATCAAAATCGTATCCGGATATGCGGGATTCCGGATATGCGGGATTCCGGATATGAGGCACTCCGGATAGGGGGGGATTCTGGATATGACGAATTCCGGATAGGAGGGATTTCGGATATGAGGGATTCTACTGCATTTCAATTACATAATTTCAGTTTATAAGAACTAAAATATATAAGTCAACTTCACAGAAATTGTGGTACCCCAAATTAAATTTTTTTCTTTAGCCACCATAGCATTTACCAAGGCCCTCGCGTGGCAATGTGGCCCCCAAGGTACAAATCACTGCTCTAGGTCATTGGTTTATATATATATGCTGACAGAAATATAGGTCATTGATATATATATATATATATATATATATATATATATATATATATATATATATATATATATATATATATATATATATATATATATATATATATATATACGTACTAACACAAAAAAAAAAGGATGCTTAATATCGAGAATATTTAACATCGAAAAACAAAAGAAAAATTAATTTCTTTTAATAATAAATGGAAATATCCATTCTTTGCCTGATGAAGGTTGCGAGACCGGAAACACGTGTAACAAAATTAGGGAAATAAAGCACAATATATTTTTTTAAAAAATCCACATTACAACCAAAAAACGTTTGCGGTTTCTCTCTTCTTTTATATATATATATATATATATATATATATATATATATATATATATAATAGTCTGTTCATATCTATATTAGTTCAGTATATATATATATATATATATGTGTGTGTGTGTGTGTGTGTGTGTGTGTGTATATATATATAAATATATATATATATATATATATATATATATATATATATATATATATATATATATATGATCTGTTCATATCTATATTAGTTCAATATATATATATATATATATATATATATATATATATACTAGTCTGTATCATATTTATCTATTAATATTAGATATATCTATCTCAGTCTGCTCATATCTGTTTTGCTTTATTCCTATTTATCTAAATATATTGATATCTCTCTCCATCTATACATTTATATAAATATTTGTATATTTTTGTGCGAAAAGATGATCCCATATAGATTTGACCTTTTCTTGCTCTGTTTGTATGTATGTATTCATTGCCACTTACGGTTATGAGTTCTTCTCCTGTTTTTTGATCTCATTTCATATCCTATTCTTTTTACAAATTGGCCCCCATCCTTTATTGCCCGAGTTATCTCCCCTTTCCACCTATCTCCACCATTTTCTTTTCACTGCAGTTGATTCGCGAGGCCAAGTGCCACGCAATTCGCGACGCGCAACTCGAAGAGAAGAAGGTAATTAAAGATGAAATGGCAGCGGAAGAATCCCGGCTGGATATGATGATGGAAGTTGACCGACAGAACGCTATCAAAATCCAAGAGGAGATCGACAAAAATCGCAAAATGGAGCGGTACATGGGTGCCGAACAAATCAAAGAACAGATCTTAGAAATGAAACAAAGGAAATTGATCGATCTGGAAGCAAAAGATGCCGAGAACGAAATGATGCGAAAGAAACTTGCGCAGATGCTTGATGAAGATGAAGAACAAATAAAAAAAAGAAAACAGAAACAAATCATGTTGAGGGTAAGCAAAATACACACACTCACATACACGTTCTCACGCACATACACATACACCCAAATGGAGAAGAAAAAAAAACGTGATAATATGAAAAATGCCTTGCACTGAATTATCAAATATTTTTTAAATTCCTATTACGCTATTTCAACCACATTACGGCTACAAATCTGACAGATTTTTTATCACTTTAAACGTTATTTTTAATGGATACTCATATTTTAGTAGATGCTACTTTTATTTATTAAACAGTATATTTATTTATTTTCGTTTATCAACTTGAATATTTAAAGTTTACTGAGCAGATATGAATGTTCCAGAACCTGAGGAAAATTTGTTCTTACAAGGCACTATTCGGCTTTGCTCGATCGGTTAGATTCTTGATGGCCGAGTTGGTCTGAAGCAGGTCAGTTCTAACGAAGGTTTCTCCTGCTAAGGGCAGACGCAGGTTCGAATCCTACAGAAGGGCGCATCTTTTCTTTGATAAGATTGCTCGAATATTCAGGCCGGTCGAATATTGCTGCACTTGTGATTAGTGTTCAATCGCTCACAATTCTCTTTCACGTTAAAGAAAACTAATTCATTGGGGTCTGTCGTTAATACTTAGGTGATATACACATCATTCTGGAGTACACGCTTAAGAAAGACTGCCTTTCGCTTTGCTTCCATCATGAATATATGGATAATTTAATAGTGTATGATTCAGATAAAAAAAAACGCATAGAATTATAATTTAGATCTATGCAATCATTTGTAAGATGTTGACAGACACGCATGTACAGATTTATAAGTACAAACGGACAAGAACCTGCGAATAAGGATATGGATGGTTTAGAACCTTGTTTTTTCAATTGACCATTTTTTTCTGTTTCAGGATGAACTGAAAAAAGCAAATGAAGAGCTTCGAAGCATAAAAATGCGACAACAGAAACAAGAAAAACTTGAAGAATTGAATGTCTTGGAGTTCCAAAAGCAAAAGGCCGTAAGTAATCATCTGCACTCCGCTTGCAGAAGAAACATTTTGGAACAATTTCTTGTAAATATATTTGTCCCAAGAAGTAATGTAATCTGACAAATCCATATTTTTGTAGAATTTACTCCTTAGCCTTCTCTTCACTCAAAGATACTCATAAGGCAATAGGGTTTTAATTCAGATTTTTCTTCCTCTAGACTGGCTAGGCAAAACAGCCCAGTCGATACTGCTATTTAATCAACAGCTGGACGAAACGTATTTTGAATGTCTCAACAAAAAGTGATCGTTCCTGAAGCTGAATATTTCGAGTTTTTTAGTTGACCGTCGCAACCAAACTAAATCAGCCCAGTCCGGTCCGGTCAGGTCCGGTCCGGTCCGGTCCGGTCAGGTCCGGTCCGGTCCAGTCCAAGTTCTGAAGCGCCTTTCTCCTGCTCGTCTGTGCGGTTCACCTTTTATTCAGATTTTTGGCCACGCACGTAAATTAGCGATAGTTTTAAAAGCACTAGAACCACGCATGCGCTTTTCCTGAATTGCAAATGGCGTCTCCGGCTGGGCAGACGAGACATTGTGGCCTGTTAGCCGCAGGTAGGTTAGGATTTATTGGTCCTATTTCACCACAGACTTAAGCTCCGATGCGCATTTTGAATATATCCGCTAAGAACGATCGTTCCTTTTTTATTTATTTTTTTGGAAAGAAAACAACTGAATACCCTTATTCGTTCATTCATTGATCTGTTCTTCGCAGGAACGGGAAGCTCAGTTCGAGGCAGAACAAGAGAAGCTACGTTTGGAGAAGGAACGCGAAATCGCGAAACTTCGTTCAATGCAGGAGCGAGCGCGTGACGAACAAGCCGAGAGGGATGCCCTTCGTGCGAAAAGAGCTATGGAAGAGGCGGAGAGGGAATGGCGAAAGAAAGAGACGTCGGAAGCTAAGAAAAAGTCCGAAATGGAGGCCATGCTGATTGAAGCCCGCAAACAACAAATGCAAGAAAAAGAGCATTTTCTAGCCGTCCAGGCGAAAAAGGAGAGAGTCGAATTTGAAAATATTCTCAGGTGAGTGAGACAGCACAATTTACTATAAAGATCAAGAGATGCGACTATCTTCGAAATTTTTAATGCAATGTGAACATACTGTTTGAAAAATCCAATGCCCGAATCCAACGTTACGGTGTTGTGGGCATTTATTTATTTTATTTTTCGTTATGTTTATCATCCTTAAGGTAATTTTCTAAGCGTAACTTATGGCACAAGGCCGAATGTTATGGGGCACCCAATGAGGATCGAACTCGCTATTCTGTAGTAATTGATCTAGCGAGACAAGCTTGCTAACCATTACACCGCGTCAAGGTGCTCTGTTTATCATCCTTATGACCTGGGAAAGCTTTTATTATGGCATTTTAAAAATTGAAATTATTTGTTTTTCAAAACAGTTAATGTTGCATTATTTTATTTTCATTATCATGTAAATGGTTTGTGTGTTAATTTGCAGTGTAACACCCACACTCAGTTCGCATTAAAAAATTCCAAAATACTTACATTTTTTTTTTTTTTTTTTTGTAATTGTACATGCTCCATTCGAATCTGGCTTGATAATTGTTGTGGATTCCGGGATGAAATCCGGTCTCAAGTGAATGACAAAAGCGGGAATGAAATATAGCAAATAAATGTATTGACGTAATAATACAATTGGTAATACGGTTAGTAGATCCAGAAATGCGCTTAGTAGCAATAATAATATATATACAGTCTGGGAAATATGACTTCCTTCTGAGTCTACGTGCTCGCAACTGTGACTCCTACAAAGCGGTTACCTCACACTCTCACTGTCTCACTCCCGGGTATTCACCGGCAGCAGTACAAGTACACACTGAGCGAGTCCACTTGTATAAAAAGGGGTGGACCCTTTAACAATAATTTTGATAAACTACCGTTTTGGAGTTATCGACGGTGAAAGTTTGGATTCATTCGCGTCGCGGACAGCCATTACGGGTGTTATTTGTATACATTCGCTGGATAGCTATCAGTATAGGTATCATTGCGCAAACTGAGCGTGTCTCCGTAAATAGTTCTCGTGCGCAGTAATTGAGACAAATTTAGACAAGAAAGATCAGTTCCGCGCTTAGCTTTCCGTAGTCTTCCGCGCTTAGCTTTCAGCAGCGAATATATGCAAACATCGCCAATAATGGCTGCCGCCAACGACGCGATTGAATCCGAACTTTCACTGTCGATAACTCCAAAACAGTAGATTTTATCAAATTTATCAAGCCAGATTCGAATGGAGCGTGTACAATTACACATAAATGTAAGTACTTTTGGAATTTTTAATGCAAACTGAGCGCGGGTGTTACACTGCAAATTAACCGGTTTGTGTTTGTTTAACGTGTTATCAATCCCTTATGGTTTATCTATTGCCGAAATCAAATTCATTACAAATGTTTGATTACACTCATACCTATTTATATAACACAAACACCGATAGAAGACACCTGTTGTGTATCCTGCTGAGTGGACCTGAATTACAGTTTCTAAGAGAGAGCATATAATCCAGGAGAACGAATAGTTTGATGGTCAGTACGCTCAAAGTCTCGGTCACGATGACTTTTGATTTCGTGCTAGCACAACCATTGGCGGTTTTCGAATCGTTTCATCTCCCCAATTTCACTCGATAAGGTAGGGGTCAACTCACGTTACTTCACAACGGTGTGATTGTCTCGCCAGTTTGATATTATCAAGTAGTATTTCCTTGAGAAATCGATAATGGTTGTGATTCGAACCTGTGACTCGTTGTCGTAAGGCCAACGCTCCAACCACTTCGCTTGAACCTTTGATAATTTACTGCAAAATACATAAAGTCTTCAATATAAATATCATTCAGTTCTAATTCTCTCCGAAAGGTTAACGAGAATTCTCGCCATTTCTTCGCTTTTTTTTTTTTTTTTTTTTTTTACAAAAGTTCAACCAATAAAAGGTTCGACGGTTGCTGAATAAGATGGAGGTGTGATAAGAATTGATGACGAAGTGGTAGGGTTTGAAGATTATGAGGATAAGGCGGATAGATAACGATTGAACCTTTGACTTGAAGAGGTTAAGATTGTAGTGTAGATGGTTACTGTTAAAACGGTTATGATGAATGGGGTGATATTAATGGAAGTGGAAGTGGTAGGGTTTGAAGATTATGACAATAAGGTAACGACTGACCCTTGACAAGAAGACGTCAGGATTGTAGAATTCTAGGAAGCATCAACAGAGGACTCTATTCCACAAAGTGGTAATTTCTTGTTTTAATTCATACCACTCAATGTTTTTTTGGGTTTTTTTTTAGATAAGTTTATATAACTGGCCGACAGACATGTGCTTGCAACATAATGATAAGACATTTATGATAAAAAAAAATATGATTGTTTTACATATTTAGAGCTAACAATACACCACACCCAAATAAAAGGTCATCCAGACGCAAAAGCAGTAATTCTTCTTTTTTGGGGGATTTTTTGCTTAAGAAAATGAACATTTTTTGCATTATTTACATCTGTCTGTTATCCTTATCTTCACTGTCATATTCACAACGTTTCGGTCGTTGTACGCTCTGGCCTTCTTCAGGTGGTTGGAATTTCGAACCGAACCCTTTATTTCGTCCACCGGGGTAGATTGTTCTAGTTCTTCGTGCCATGCCTCTTTTGGATGTCTCACTCATTTCCCTTTAACTCAACTCTCCAAGTTTTCAAGTTTTGATTCTGTGTCCTGGTATTGAACTCACAGCTTTTGGGTCTAGTCACTAGATCTAACCAACGTCTTCATCCAATGGGTCCTGTGTCCTTGAGGACATTTGTGTATGAATTCTGGGGATTTATAGACTTAATGTCTCATCAATCATTTTTTACCAGTGCTCATATTGCAATTTTTATTATTATTATTGAATATTTTTTACCAGAGCTTATATTGCAATTTGCTGTTGATATTCATTGCTTTTCTCTAGCACTCCTTATTACTGGTTCCCATATTGTATATATTTCTATATTTGGTCGGCTTAGGAGATTTTTCAGGCCTAGTATATGTGCTGATTCCTTAAATTTTCGTATTTTCCTGATGCTCTCTGTCTATTATTTCAACGCCATTCCATATTTTTTTACAGATCGATTTTTTTTAAATGCTTTGGCTCAAAATCAGTTTTCTCGGTCGTTTTGACCTGTTGGCATTGAATGCCGAAGAATTATTTTCTACTTTGAATTTTTTTTTCTCTCTCTCTCTCTCTCCGTTTCGGCAGAGCTCAAAAAGAAGTGATGGAAAAGGAAAAACGAGATGATGACGTTCTAAAATCTCGGGCGATGAAACATTCAAAAGAAATCCGCGCTCAAATCGCCGCCAAAGAGAAGGAGAAAATTAATGAACGGCAGGCGTTCTTTGCAGAAGGGCGAAAATACATGGAAGAAAACAAATTGCACAGGCAGAAGATTGAGTCAATAAAAGAAAAGAAACTCAAAGAATTGAAGTAAGTCATTCTCCTTCCTTGTTATATTCTCTCTCTCTCTCTCTCTCTCTCCCTCCCTCCCCCTCTCTCTCTATATATATATATTCTCCCTCTCTTTCTTTCTCTCCCTCTCTCTCACTCTCTCTCTCCTCTCTCTATATATATTCTCCTTCTCTCTCCCTCTCTTTCGCTCTCTCTCTCTATATATATATATTCTCCCTCTCTTTCTCTCGCTCTCTCTCTCTATATATATATATATATTCTCCCTCTCTCTCTCACTCTCTCTCCCTCTCTCTCTCTCTATATATATATATATTCTCCCTCTTTCTCTCTCACACACTCTCTCTCACTCTCTCTCGCTCTCTCTCTCTCTCTCTCTATATATATATATATATATATATATATATATATATTCTCACTCTCTAGGGAGGGGTTAATTTCATATCTCTCTTAAGCATGCTTTATATTGGGGTAAGAGAAGTGACCGAACCTTGACCTATTTAGATGGTTAACTTAACGGAAATGATATATAGGAATGGGAGGGGAGTGGGGAGAAAAGAAAAGGAAAAATGGAAAAGAGAGAGGAGACAGATGACAGTAATACAGATATATCCAAATGAGTGTTACGGCAAAGAGAGAGGGGGAGAGGGAAGTGAATCGAAAGAGGCTGTAATTTTGTTTTAACAAAATTATGTAAAAATAGATTTCAATGCTTGATAGAAATTTAGATGTCTAAAAATAATGAATGTTATCATGTTTACTTTTATATATATATATATATATATATATATATATATATATATATATATATATGTATGTATTTATGTATGTATATATATATATATATGTATATAAATATAAAAGTAAACATTGAATTCAACACTCAGAGGCGACAGGCCTGACGAATGCGTCTAGCATGAAACAGCCTGTTGCCTCTGAGAGAAAGATAACGGTTGACCCTAGATTTGAACAGGTTAAGATTGTAGTGATTAGAAAAACATCATCTTGGGAGTCGGTTCCAGACTGCATTGGTTCGACGGAAGAAGCTGCTTGAGTGGAACTTACATCTCACCAATGGAATATGGGGGAAATGTGGGTGGTTCACTACAATGTAAGTGGCCTGGCAGGTCCTAGCCGTGAAGGTTAGAACTAGCGAAACCAAGGAATGTAGTTCGTCTGACCATTTTCCGTGTAAATATCAGTAGAGGTGTGAGAGGCTCACCACATACCACCAGCAAGAGAGAGGTAAGTCGTGGAAAATAATTTACTACGGTTAACCTTTTATATCGTTCTAACTAGTCAGCTTTTATGTGAACCAACCTTTTTTTTTTTTTTTTTTTTCATTAGATTCAAGATAATGATGTATGTTACTCCTGTAGACCCCACCCCTACGGGGTATAGAGCCGCAGCTTCAGCAACGCTAAGTGTCGATGCTGTGATTTTCGTGACAAGTAGTTTTTTACTGGGTGGATTTGCTTGGTTTTTGATTCGGAATTGAGCTTCTCTGAGACTAATTGCCAATCACAGCTAAAAGGCACAATCTAACCCTAGACGGTGCGCGGGAACGGGAAGGGAGTGGAGATGGATTTATACTTGTCACGTGGGTATTTCTGCGAAACAGCTACCGTTGGAATTCGAACTCAACACGCTAATTCTATTTCCAGCGTCTATAACCGCTATGCTACGCACACTCCCAGCGAGATAATGATAATGTTTCTCTAAATAAAAAGAAAATACAATGACGTCATTTGCGGTTTGGGAGCGGAGTTACTAACATCCTCAAATTTCAACAGAAGTAACAACTAAAATCGATAGCACTTGAAACACGAAGTGATAATAATAGCATAAGCATGATGTTTTTTTCACACGACGAAAACAACGTCAATACTAGAACGAGTGATAACAGTGGATTTGGGAATCGTATTTTCCTGAAAAAGTTTGTAAGTAAAAGATTTTATAAAATTCAAACGACAGTAACGCTAACCCTGCTCTTGTCAATGAATGTCAACGTAAAATCTCCCTTTTAGCATAAACAGTAATACTCTATTATTGGTATTTGCAGTTCCAGCCGAGGGGTAGATACAAAAGTGATTTTCATTTGAAGATTGTTCTAAATTGCATTTCTTGAGAAAGAACAGAGATTAAAAACGTGTATAGATGTTATTCAATGAGGAACCAGAGATTAAAATTGTGTAGAGATGTGCTTCATTTGCTTGAGAAACCAGAGATTTAAAACGAGTACAGATGTACTAAATTGCACGAGGAACCATAGATTTAAAACGAGTACAGATGTGCTACAATGACATGGGAACCAGAAATTTAAAACGAGTACAGATGTGCTACAATTGCATGAGGAACCAAAGATTTAAAATGAGTACAGATGTACTAAATTGCACGAGGAACCATAGATTTAAAACGAGTACAGATGTGCTACAATGACATGGGAACCAGAAATTTAAAATGAGTACAGATGTGCTACAATTGCATGAAAAACCATAGATTTAGAACGAGTACAGATGTGCTATATTTGCATGGTAACCTGAAATTTAAACTACTACAGATGTGCTACAATTGCATGAGCAACCATAGATTAAAATCGTTTACAAAGATGCTTGAATTGCATGAAAAACAACGGAATAAAATGTTCAATAAATTCATCTCTTTTCATTTTACATTCTTTTTTTCATGTGTGCTTTTCTCGATATAACTGCAACACAAAACCCAATAACCTGCGCTCTACATTCTTGCCGTTTTTCTTCATTCTTATTCATAAGACTTTCTTTTATTTACAGGGAAGCTGGCATCCCCGACAAATACCTTATTCACGTGCAACGCGAAGCCAGAAAATTGCAAAAGATTTAAAGAAGGAAACAAAGAAAGAATCAAAGAAACACAGAATGAAAGAAAAAATGAAAGAAAAAATGAAAGGAGAAGGAAAAAAAAAGGAAACATGTCAAGTCGAAGGAAAACAATCACTTCTTGATATCACACAAATTCTATAGGAACGTTCTGAAACCAGAAAAAGAAAAAACCTCGATCCATTCTGCCATTTATTCTGGCATTATTCATATTCTTATTTCCAGACATTATTTTCTGCGGTTGTATATCTCTAGATGTCTTCTTGGGCTTTAAATTTACAAATTCTACGACATGGAAAATACGACATTTTATATATATATATATATATATATATATATATATATATATATATATATATATATATATATATATATATATATATATGTGTGTGTGTGTGTGTGTGTGTGTGTGTGTGATGAATCCTAAAGAGCCAGGAAAACCTATATAGGTTTCACAAAACGGATCTTCAGGGTACCGGCTTACACTGAAGATCCGTTTAGTTGAAACCTAGGTAGGTTTTCTTGACTCTTTAGGGTTTATTTTAGTCATTCCCGCTCTACTTAGTGTATTGAGCACTCTTTTAGTTTTACTACTCGCCTGTTTTTTGTTTGTTTTTTGGGGGTTTTTTTTCTTTAGACTAAACACTTAAGGCACTGAACAATTTGTTTTGCCCTGTTCTAATGTTTTTAGTTTTTTCTTCGGGTACCGATTTGTTTTGACATATCGACAAGTTGAGCTATCCGAGGTTTTTTCCCAAACGAGTATTACTATATATATATATATATATATATATGTGTGTGTGTGTGTGTGTATGAGTGTTAAACAGTTACAATAAATTTGTTTTAATTTCTCATATATATATATATATATATAGGGTGCGGCAGAAATACCTCCCATATAATCGTAAAACATTAGTGGTAATAATGTCTTAATCTAGGTAATGGCATATCATTATATGGGAGGGTTTTCAGCCACACCCTGTATATACATATATATATCTCAATAAATAGTAATAATAAATCGGTTTTTATTTCTCATATATATATATATATATGTGTGTGTGTGTGTGTGTGTGTGTGTGTGTGTGTGTGTGTGTATAAATGTCTGTGTGTGTGTGTGATTGTGTGAGAGAAAGAGAGAGAGAGAAAAATTATCCCCCTCCACGCGCCAAACCGTGTAAACCGCTCTCAGCAGAAGGGCTAAATCAGGTGAAATTAGCATCAAAAGGCGCTGCACTCCTCTGTGCACTGGTCGTACCGTAGAGGTACAACTCCGTAATAATAAAACCTGAGGTGTGTTGTTCATTGTGTTCGTCGCAAATATTTTCACCAACTCCTTGTTATCAGCACTTTCAGTAAGTGTGGCTGGTTCTAAACGAGCCTTCAACACTCTAAACAAATCTTTTGTGTGGATAGTCTGCAGTTCAATTCTGTCTTCCTTCTTTGCTATTCCACCTGATCAACAAGTCCAATGTCGAGAGAGTTAAGGCGATGGTGACAGGATTAAAAACTGAACTGAAAGACACTTATACGTCGAAAACGACGGGAGAGTCCATCATATATATATATATATATATATATATATATATATATATATATATATATATATATATACTGTTAACAATGTTTTATATTATGGAGGAAGAGTGCTCAGTATCTATTTTTCGATATAAAAAGTGTGGACTTATGAATCAACACTGTATGGAGATTGTCAGTTTCACGCTTCGGTCAATCTTTAGACTATGACTGTCATCATGAAATGTATTTCGAAGAGGGATGGGGGAGGCGGTAGGGAATTTTATCCTAAAGTATTTGCAAAAGAATTGCAACTTTCACAATTTACGAAAAGTATATTTTCACTGTCGATTTCTAATACTTTTGTTTTCGTGACGTTTTCGCCGGCAAATAACCGGTTTTATTGAAGTGGTTTCCATTGACTTGGCTGGTACAATTCATCGTTTTTTGCATTGGCCATTTTATTCATTAAATCGAACAAGAACTTCTTTTCGGTAACTTTTGAAATAATATGCACAATACATTTTTTTTCTACTGGATCGTCTGGATGAAAGCAAAATGGAGATTTCGTTCTGATAATAAATTAACTTAATTTTTCTCATATGCTGTAATCGATTCGTGCCAAGACATCTGAGAAAAAATGACGTTTTTAAGAAACCCTACTGAGTCAATTCGAGGTTTTTTTTTAGGGGGGGGGTCCGGCTTATATGTCTCCTCTTAATTTTCTATAAGATGCTGTTGATTGAACAAGACGTTAACAAGATTATCCTTAATAATATTATCCAGACATCTGTGAAAATAATTAACAAATTTTAATTATTATTATTAATAACAAAGTGGCGAAAATAAAATAAATTTAAATCATTAACATTTTTCACAAACTTTAATCAACTTATTTTATTTTCTTTGCAATGGCTTACGAACATTTTGATTATATGTTTCATGAAACATCTGCTGGCATGAAATACACGCACACACACACACACACACACACACACACACATATATATATATATATATATATATATATATATATATATATATACATTTACATATATGTATAAATATACACATTTATATATGTATACATATATACATATATGCGTATATAAATACATATATATATATATATATATATATATATATATATATATATATATATATATATATATATATATATATATATATACAGGTAGATAGTGGGGGAAGGAAAGAGAAAGTCAAAACATAAGAATCAACACTGTATTGTTTCTGTCAATTTCAACCCAGAAACAAAATGCTCTTTCTCTGATACTGAACATTTTTGCCGACATAAAAAATGATAAATTTTATATATATATATATATATATCGGGTTCTGCATATGGCTTCCTAAATTATTAAAGGTGGTGTGGAGGGAGAACAAAGCGGCCTTATTTAGGAACATAATCTCTAGATTGCTTATATATATATATATTTAAGATATTATTTTATGTTTATAGCTTCTTTTTTATAGATACAAATATTTAAGTAAATACTCTGTTTATAATAAACAGTATTAACAACATTTACCGTCCTGAATGTCCGAGAAATTTTCATAGAAAATATGCGTCCTCCGACAGGAATCGAACCTGTATTCTATATGGAACCGTCATATAGCCTGACGTGCCTTTAACCGATTTGGCCACAGAGGAGCGTTCGGTTAGCCACTTCGATTTTACTGTTTTTAAATCGGTTAAGGCACGTCAGGCTATATGACGGTTCCGGTAAATGTTGTTAATACTGTTTATTACGAACAGGATATTTACTTAAATATTTGTATCTATAAAGAAGAACGTATAAACATAAAAATGTTTTAAAATAATTGTCGGATCTTGTCCATTTCATAATATATATATATATATATATATATATATATATATATATATGTATGTATATATATATATATATATATATACAATTTTCTATGTAGAAAAAGAATGCTCAGTATCAGAGAAGGATTGTTTTGTTTCTGTCTTGAATTGATGGCCACACTTTATCTCTCCCAACCTCTCTCTCTCTCTCTCCTTTCTCTCTCTTATATATATATACTTATATATATATATATATATATATATATATATATATATATATATATATATATATATAGAACCGAGAATACACGTCTGCTAGGAACAGAACTGGACGTGCTACGATTTTTAAGCCTCGAAATAAATAAGGAAAAAGAAATAATGATGTGCATGACGTCATCACCCAAACATTTATTAGATCTATTTTTCACGTATGTAAATGATAAAAAAGATGAGAATGAGAAAATAAAGAAAACATAAATTGGAAACGTTGATTTCTTCTTCTTCTTCTTCTTCTTCTTCTTCTTCTTCTTCTTCTTCTTTCCCAATCCCATTTCCGAAAAAGCTTTCTATATGCCGTGTCCATTCTGGCCGTGACCAAACATGGCAATCCACAACGTCCTCTCCTATGTATCACTTAGTAAGTTTTATCTTTTTCGTATCCGTCTTAATCCCTATTCTGACAACCGTTATGTAGTTTATTCATCTCTGTTGACTTCAATATGTCTTGTCAGTGTCAAAATCTCCAAACCCTCTTTCCTCATTATGTGCACTAGAAATTTCAATTCTTTCTGATTCTAAAAATAAATGACCATTTTGCCTTTATTTTCATTACTCACATGGTTTTATGGCATATCAACACCTCAGTGGGTTATTTAATGCCTACAAGATTTTTATTTGCTGGTAATATTTTTGTTCAAAAATGTATTGCGGGTAATATTTTTTCCCTCAAATAATTCATTGCTGGTACTAAAACCTATTTTTACACTTTCATAGTGTTTTGACTCCAGTTTAGGGGTTATCTATTTGCCTATAGCTGGGACCCTAACAGGTGCTACCACCCTGTATGAGGGTGGACCTGGGAACACCGGCAATTAACACGTGGTTCCATGCTCCTCATCAGCGGGCTTTGCTGTCAGATGTAGTTTATCGTCATACCCAGGACGCACATTTCTTTCGGTGGACTCACACATCACGAGAAAACGATAGCTAGAATTCTTTGAAGGCATAATGAGGAAGGACGGTTTGGTAAACTTATTCCCTGAGCATATAGAGAGTAAGAGAGATGGGCGAAGACAGCGAACCACTTACTTGACAAGCTTATGGGAATGGATGGCGGAACGTGATTCAGGAGCCTTATCAAAGTGGGGGACTGTTAAGGTTTACAAGAGATTGCAAGTTTCTGTCTATATTTCTGAGATGAGGTATTATGTACACTATTTACATTATTCGGACTATTGTCCTCATCCTGGTCGCCATATTTGTTACAACGTTTCAGTCTTTCAGTATCTGTCTATATTTCTGAGATGAGATATTATGTACACTATTTACATTATTCGGACTATTGTCCTCATCTTTGTCGCCAAAGTACGCTCCGACCTTCTCCAGATGGTTGGAATATCGAACTGAACCCTTTATTTCTCTCACTGGGGTAGACTGTTTAATGTGTTTAATGGATGTCAGTTATCAGTTATCTCCCGTTAATTCTCCACTGCCTTAACAAGGTATTGAACTCACACTCTTTGGTGTCCTGTCACTGGAGAGAATAAAGGTTTCAGTTCGACATTCCAACCACCTGAAGAAGGCCGAAGCGTACAACGGCCGAAACGTTGTAATAAATATGCCGACAAAGATGAGGACAATAGTCCAAATAATGTAAATAGTGTACATAATATCTCATCTCAGAAATATAGACAAATACTGAAGAAGACCGAAGCGTACAACGGCCGAAACGTTGTAATAAATATGGCAACAAATATGAGGACAATAGTCCGAATAATGTAAATAGTGTACATAATACCTCATCCCAGAAATATAGACAGATACTGAAGAAGGCCGGAGCGTTCAACGGCCGAAACGTTGTGATAAATATGGCAACAAAGATGACGACAATAATGACACACCGAAATCTTTTATATATATATATATATATATATATATATATATATATATATAGGTACCGTAGAAAAACATTAAATAAATTCATCTGTCATTTAAACTGTTAACACTTTAAACAAACAGTTACTGCCGTGTTAAAATTTGCATTTCTACGATACATTAAACTTAAAGTAAGTAACATTTGTTTAAAATCAGATTAATTAATGTTTAAATCAGCTAATATTCCTCAAATAATGTTTCAGAAAAGTATATTCTATTTTGAGAACATTTTTTTAATAAAGAGAATTAAATTCAAATTGATGGCTTAAAATTACGTTACAATCGCTAATTTCATCAATTTCTAAACGAAAACACCTTCCAGTCGAATTTAATTAGTTTTTGAAATACAACAACGAACTTTGCTTTTTGGAAGTATTAAATTTGTAATCTATTAGCTTGAAATTACAACTAAAATAAAAACTTCAAGAAAATAAAGCTTTTCATTTTTAAACGTTCATTTTAAACCTCAGGTACCGTTTCTTTTGCCAGGACGCATACATATATATATATATATATATATATATATATATATATATATATATATATATATATATATATATATATATACCAAGTTCTTCATAACTTAAAATTTATATATATATATATATATATATATATATATATATATATATATATATATAGGAGAGAAGATATGTATTGATATTGACTATTTTGTTTTGCTTTAATTTACTGTTAGGAGTAATGTTAGAGAAAAAGCATTTAAAATTAACATAAGGGAAATAACTCAGTATATTTCTCTCTGAGTTACCTCCCATTCAACGCTAATCAGCAATAATGGACGGCGTCATTAGTATCATTTCTCTTATTCTCCATATTTTATAAGCTTACTTTAATCTGGTTAATATAGGCACCAGTGAAATTTTCCTTCACTACAGTCATAATAATTTGAAACTGTTGACCAGATTCATAGCGCGGTTTTGGAAAAATATGTTTGTCTCTATAACTACACTCTCGCTCGTAAAATCTTTTCGCTGACACATCAAGGTTTTGTGATGCAATATTTGGGGGCTAAGCCTAGAAATTGCCGAATTCTCAATTTTAAATTAATAGTTAACCATCTCCTATCAAAGAGATCAATCGTCACTTGCTACATTGCTGGTGACATTTGAGCCAATATTTGTACGAAATATTACAACATTTGAAAATAAATTTAAGTTAGTATATCATAATTACATGTACACAAATTATTGTTTCGGTCAGAAATAACTTATTTTTAGGGCTTTCATTTTTTGCTTCTGGGAACTTTTACATTTTTTATTAACATAATTATTGCCCAGTTTCAAGATTTTGTTCAGAGAATGAGTAATGTCTATGCTAAGCCCGTGCCTTAAATAATTATTTAATCTTTTATTTCTCAACTTTATATTTAAATTTAGAAATATTCTCGGTAATTGAAATAAATGAAATAAGATAAACAATAAAATTTAACTGAATAATGACAGGGTTTTTTCTTGTTTAAAATTTTCTTTAATTAGCTTTTTTCTTTCTTTTTATTTTACGATTTGAACAGTTACGGCATTTCTAATACGAAAGAAGAAGAGCCATTACATGGCTTTGAGAAAAAAATGCTGGAACAACTGCTTTACGGTGTAGGTGATCATGGTTCTCCACAAAATATTTTTTCTGTTATTGTTGCAACCTAAGGAAGGTTACTGAATAGAATAATCACACAAAAGTTGGTAATGAAAGATAATACTTGGGACATGAACAAGACAGGAAATTTGCCAGCGACGCGTAAAAGTAGTAAACTGCTAGAAGGGAGTGAAGTGAATTCCACAATAAATGTTCAACTCTAGGATATCTACCAACTGCCCCACGCGGTCAGATGTGGCACAAGGCCGAATTTAATGTGTGGTATCCAAGCCCGTAGTCTTGGCCAAAAATTCCCCGTAGACCCCGAGTAAAACGGGGTCGGGTAGCTGTTTCCCGAGAAGAGACTCTGCTTTTCGACATAGCCTCGTCTGGGGATCCTCTCTGCCCGGAGGCAGAGAGTTTGACCAGCACAGCTGGAGACGAATCTCCAACTCTAGACCAACATACAGTATTTACTACCGAATTTAAGGGGATGGAGGCATACACATTATCATCCGTGTGTATGATACAGCAGTTATCTATCGCCCGGTTAACACTCCGTCTTTTTTTCTTTTTTTTTTTTTTTTTTGAACAGGAGTAGAGGTTTATCCCTTGTTTCCAGTTTAGGACTGCGTTTTTGGTTGCTTTTAAATTCTTCTCATTTTCTTTCAATCCTAGTAGGCTCTTGCGTCTTAGCTACGTTGTCGCCTTGCTTGGGGTGAAATGGCTATTAAAAACAAAAAAAAAAAAACATTAAAAAAAATGAATTGTCATAACTTATTTGGAAAGATACTGGAGTATTTTCCCATTACGTTCTTCGTGTTTTTTTTTAACTGTTTTTAATTCAGAGTAGTGTTTATCCTAGAATGATTGCCAACCAAGGCTAGAAAGTTCAGTCTACCCTGCTCTATAGAAAAGTCAACCAGTGGTTTATCTTGCAACTATGCTGAGTGGATATGAGGAGAGACCGCTTAATCTGGCATGCTCACCATTTTTAATAAATCCAGTACGCTTGAACCCTCAGCCTCAGGCTGTGCAGGATCATCGACGAACACTTTCGTCTGCCCAGTTTTACTAGGCTGAACACGTGGTATTGAGGCCTCAGTCTGGGATCGTCACGGCAGGCTGATATCAAGTAGTTAACTCCTTGACAAATAGACCATGGTAAGGTTCGAACCCAGTTTTCACGGTCGTAACGCCAATGTTTCTAACTCCCTCAACTAGATGCCAATGAAAGTTTACTACAGCAGGTATCCCATGTAAAAATATGCATCCAATATTCATTAAGCTTGAATTAATGTTGCGTGAAATATAAGATGATTTCACTGCGACATTATTCCGAATTATATAGGATCTGCCTGACTTGTTTGCCTACTCGAGTACAATACAACCTTTTCTTGGACTTGAACACCGACCACTGGCGCCAAGTGAAAATAATTGACTATCTCAGCCACTGAGCGAGTAATTTGTATACTCACCAGATATTGTTATCTCTTGGTATTGTTTTTGTTTATTTTTCTTATTTTTTTTTTTTTTATCAAATTCCGGATAGAAATACTTGTCAGTCAGGTAAGAACAAAGGTAGGTAGGAAGCGGGGAAGAGTATCTTCACGTGAAAGCTTTAGTTGAGAGAGAGAGAGAGAGAGAAAGAGAAAGAGGGAGAGAAAGAAAGAAAGAGAAAGAGGGAGACAACGAGCGAAAGAAAGAGACGGAGAGAGAGAATGAGCGAAAGAAAGAAAGAGACAAAGAGTGAAAGAAAGAGAAAGAGACGGTGAGAGAGAGAGAAAGAGCGAAAGAAAGAGAGAGTCAAAGAGGGAAAGAAAGAGAAAGAGACGGGGAGAGAGAGGAACAGCGAAAGAAAGAGAAAGACAAAGAGCGAAAGAAAGAGAAAGAGACGGAGAGAGAGAATGAGCGAAAGAAAGAGAAAGAGACGGAGAGAGCCAAACAGCGAAAGAAAGAGAAAGAGAGAGAAACAGGGAGAGAGAGAAAGAGTTAAGGAAAGTGAAAGCAGGGGAGAACGAAAGAAAGCGAAAGTAGGTGAGAGAGAAAAGGTGAATGGACGAAAAAGAGAGAGAAAGAAAGCGAAAGAGAGAGAAAGAGCGAAAGAAAACGAGAGGGAGAAAGAGAGAGAGAGAAAGAAAGCGAAAGAGAGAGAGAGAAAGAAAGCGAAAAAGAGAGAAAGAGCGAAAGAGATAGAGAAAGAAAGCGAAAGAGAGAAAGAACAAAAAAAGCGAAAGAAAGAGAGAGAGAGAGTGAGAGAAAGAGCGAAAGAAAACGAGAGAGAGAAATAGTGAGAAAAAGCGAAAGAGAGAGATAGAAAGAGCGAAAGAAAGCGAAAGAGAAAGATAGAGAGAAAGAGCGAAAGAGAGAAAGAAAGCGAAAGAGAGAGAGAGAAAGAAAGCGAAAGAGAGAGAGAGAAAGAAAGCGAAAGAGAGAGAGAAAAAACGAAAGAGAAAAAGAGAGCGAGAGAAAGCGAAAGAGAAAAAGAGAGAGAGAGAGAGCGAAATAGAAAAAAAGAGAGAGAGATTTCGTTTGTCACCACCAGAATTGCTGTGTCGCCATGACAACGCCCGATATTTACGAAAGAATGAGGCCCACTTTTTGTAGGACAAGATTGTTCGCGCTGTCACCTTTTTTTCTTATCTTTTGAAAAGAGGAAGGAGGTGGCGGCGGTCGACTGCTAGTGGGCAGACGGTAGACAAACTACCAAACTCGACGAACAGAAAAACACGTCATAAACCACACCTGATCTCCATATTAATTTTCCCACCGGTTGGAGACTCGGTGGCAACAAGTCTCTGTAATATCGTATGCATAGCATCAGTCCTTCCGAGAATATGCACAACACCCGCCCACACAGTTCTGAGAATCCGCTATAGTCCTAAGATAATTCGTCGCATTACTAAAAGTACAAGCTGTACCTGTACAAAATTCCAGGGTGTTTTTATGACACAAATTTTATAAATAGATTATGAAGGTTTGCTCGGCCTCAAGTTTGATTACTCATGTGAAAATACTCTTGACGGGGAGTTCTTAAACACCAAGTGGAGGAGAGGAGGGGTTTGAAAGATAAATTAACTTATCCAAAAATATTTATAACGATAGCTTACACTTCTAAATATCAATTTTCGATATTTTTTTTATTTGGTCGAGTTAGATCGGACATTCATAAGTCTATCACGTCAACCCATCGCAGTCCTGCATCAAGGTCGCAAGATCATTAGGGTGGCATTCTGTGTCAACACAACTGATCAATGTCGGTGGTTGCTGGGCGCCCAACTCGTCTAGCTCCATGGTTCGCTGTCCAGAGCAGCAGATCACCCGCGAGTCTTAGGTTTGCTCGCCAGCAGTGTCTTGCAAAACGTATTCTGCGTTCGCGTAACGTTGTAGAAATATCAGAGGCCATAGAGCTGTGATTTAGTTGGATGTTGTCTCCAGATGTTAAGCATCGCTCTCAGCATCCGGGTGTAGGTCCCATCAAGCTTAGTCTCTAGGGTCCAATACAAATACACTCGTTTTATATACTATACAGGTAAATGCTGTTATGGACACGTTCACCTTTTGACTAGTGACCTGGGTTCGAATTTCAACATTGTCGATTTGTCAGGAAGAAGACTTCCTGATGTTATCGGACTGGAGGATTGGAAAGTGCCTGAAAACCATACCATCGGTTGACCCAAGCTATGTGAGTGAAATTGGACAGACAGAACCTTTGTGGGGGGGTCGATATCTGTGATAGTACTGGCCTTGTTCAAATTGTTGATCACGCTAGATAATACGCTCTTTCCCAGAAACTGTTACTAAGGTCTACTCAAAATAGTTGCAGTATAATCCACAAGTGGGTGTTGAACAAACACAAAATGTGCCTGAGCAAACGCCTGCAATAGGGATTGGCTAGCCGCCCTAGCAGACAGGTATCCTAGTATACGAGTGGCCAGCTATACTAAACAGGTAAATAAAGTCAGTGGGAATTGCTAATAAAATTTCATTTAGTCGTGAACATACATATAAATTATTTTGTCAATACTATAGTTTATGCAAATTCAGGGAAAAATATTTTACCTTCACAACAATGCATTCGCAGATAAATGTCAAATCCTTCAATATTGTTTCCCATGGGCAAACTTCATTTGTGAACTTTTGTTCAAAAATAAATGTCAATCTTGGTGTCCAGAGCAAGATATTGTTTCAGAATGCAAAACTTATAATTATGCTATCAATCTTCATCCTGAAACATAAACAATGGATTCAAGATGGCAATCAAATACACTCGTTTTACTAAATTAAATTAGAATTAAATAAAAAAAACAAATATACAATAAATTATTTTGTCAATAAAAGTTGAAAATATTCGTCAATTTTGGTTTTGAACTTTGGTTCAAAGATAAATGTCAAACTTGGTAGAGCAAGATATTGTTTCAAATTTATAATTATGCTATCAATCTTCATCCTGAAACATTAAAATAAATTAAATTCGAATAAATAAAAAAAAAACAAATAAAAAGTTGAACGTCAATTTTGGTTTTTGATCAGAATTGAAATTGATAAATTGTTCGGCCAAAAGTAAATTGTTGGGCAAGAGTTGACATTTAAACAGAGGATATTATGAATATTTCAAACCTAGTTTATCACAGAGGATTGCCTATTCGATATACTGCACGGCTGCTGCTGCTGCTGCTGCTAATAATAATAATAATAATAATAATATACTTAAAAAAGACGGCAAAGACGAATGCAACCGATCAGATACAGAAGCGATGGAAGATAAACCACTTCATGGCCAATTCTCTGCCCGTACCAAACAAGCTGACGTAGACAAAACCCGTACCCATCAGTGGCTACGTAGTGCAGGGTTGAAAGCTGAAACTGAAGGTTTTATCCTTGCTGCATGGACCAATGCTTGGTAACTAGGAATTATCAAGCACATATACTAAAATATTGTGTCAGCCCAAATGCAGATTCTGTGATAAATATCCAGAAACGATTGATCATCTTGTATCAGGCTGCACGGTGTTGGCATCCACTGAATATAAAACCTGACATGACAGAGTGGGCAATATCTGCACTGGAAAATTGGCAACTTCTATGGAAGGAAACTGAAAAGAAACTGGTATGAACACCACCCAGACCCGGTTACGGAGATAAGACCTGTTACAATTCTATGGGATTGCACAAATACACACTGACAGAACAATCAAAGCCAACCAGCCAGATATTGTTATTAAAGACCACAAACAAAAACGGTGCCTCCTTATTGACATGGCAGTCCCTGGTGACTGCAATGTATCTTTTGAAGATATTCAAAAAGTTGTCAAAAATACAAGGACCTTGAAATAGAAAGCTTCGAAAATGTGGCATATGGGAACATCAACAATCCCTGTTGTAGTTGGAGCCCTAGGACTGGTTGGAAAAGATTGCAGTAGACTAATTGAAGGGATTCCTGGAAGTCCATGCCTCAAGGAGATACAAAAAAAATTGTCCTGACAAGTACAGCCCACACCTTACGAAGAGCTTTATCTATGTAATTTAATTTTTTTTTTTTTTTTTTGTCAGTGGAAAGTGTCATGACGCCATTTCTAACCTTAGGTCCTGGGCGGGACCCGGAAAGAAATGTAAACGCCAGAAATCAAAATAAAATAAAATAATAGTAATAATAAAAAATAAAAAATAAAAATAAAAAAAAATAACAACAGTAGTAGTAGTAGTTTCAGTAGTTTTTATAAGACAGTTTTTAGATTAAATTATGAACGTAATTACCGTTTACTTGCCAAGATTAATGTCAGAAATTACTTATGTATGCTTATTTAGACAATGTGCAAATATTTTTGACTGTGAGTTCTTAAAACCAGGTGGAGGAGAGGAGGTTTGAAAGAAAATTTACATCCCAAAATATTTACAACGACATCTTAACACTAAATATCTATTTTCGATATAAATTCAATGCAAATAATTGTTTTAAATTAAAGGCGGTGTCAAATAAACAATTACGACTGAAGTGAGTTCGACCAGATTTTAAACGAAAATCAATTATAAATTAAATTTAAACTAATGAACGGATTTTTAAACGAATCAATTATAAATTAAATTTAAATTAAGGAACGGTAAATTCTGTCTGTCCGTCCATATGTTTGAGACTCTTTTAACTCGGGTCACACATGGTCTACAGACATATTATACCATTTTAGAATCGGAATGATCTCCTCATTGAAAATCTGCCTTTCATCTGGTGTTTGAACATCTAACATTGGGATTTGTTTCCGGGTGAGGAGTGAACTGTTAAAAATTCAAATTTTAAAATAACAGAAAAAAAAATTAGATTTTAAGTTTTTAATTTATATTAGGTTTAAAGTAGCACAAAAATTTTGTGAATTTAAAACAAAAATTGTTTTAAATTCAGTTTAAAATATCTCCAAAATTTTGTGAAGAGAGGAAATGAATTTTATTTCTTCAAAATGCCAAGGAAAATTTAAAGTCAGAGGTTTCCAGACGTTAGGTTTTGAAGTTCCGCGGAGTTTGTGATTTGAAGAATTCGACTCACTTGAACTTCCACTGAGTTTGTGATTTGAAGAATTAATTTTCGACTTGAATTGGAATTTCAACCCAAATTGACGTTTTAACCAGAATTGAACTTATAGACCGAATCAGTTTTAAAGTGGGATTTTGAAGTTTCGTGGAGTCAATTGTTTCTTCAAGATTATCTTTGCCGTTTTCTAAGCTGGACTAGAGGACCTTTTAGTTTTGGGCCAGAGGTCCAATTACCCCTCTGCAGAAACTAGCTTAAAAGCCCACACAGAATGCGGCTTTTAAGCTCGTTAACTAATAAATATGTAACTACAATTTTAAAAAAAATCAATTAAAATTGAATTTAAATATCGAATCGAGTAAAACTTTTAAAAAATCAAAAGAAAACAAGTCTTTATAAAAAGTTCAACGTCAGTTTCGTTTTTCACCAGAAAATGAGGGTTAATTAAAATTTAATTAAAATAAGGGGCAAGGTAAATTGCTCAGCAAGGGTTACAGAGGTTTATTTCAAACCTAGATTCATACAGAGGGGATCCTATTCGACATATCGCACAATTAGGGTTCTTGAGTACATTTTTCATATGAATAAAAACTAAAAGAAAAGAAAAAGGGTCCTTTTTCAATGCATATATGTTAAAGGTAAATAAACTTAGATACAATACTATATACGTAGGAAATGTAGGTGGACGTAAAATCTGAAGAGTTTTTATTCGCAAAATAACATCGAATCACGTTAATTCGTGTTCGTAAAAAGCGTAAAAATGAACAATTTTCTTTCTTTTTTTTTTGTATCACAAGGCAGTACAGCCATTAACACGCAAAAAGGTATAGGATGTGTTAGAATTAGGAACAGAAACATTAATGAGGAGAAAGAGAAAAGAGTAACTAGGGGAACAGTAGATTGCGATTGATATTGCATTTATATTTTTACAGATTAAAGTTGGTTGAAAAGCATGGAGCCAGGAGGAAGTTCTCCCAGCGAGAAGTGCCAGATAAGAAACTTTTATCATAGAAGTTACGGTTACATCTCGCCAGCTCATGTGTAAATTGATGAGATCTCGCCGACAGTCTGGTATTGTGCTTAATTTCATACAGTCTAACTACCATAGCGATATTTGTAAATATTTACAAAATGTGGCACAAGGCCAAAAAGGGGAATGGGAATAAAGGATGGTCTTCTTCTGTGTTAAATTTAAACTTAGCTAACCACAGTCACTTACCCAAAGATATCACAACATTCCTCCTCTATCCTGCCCCAAATTTGCCGCGTACGCGAGTCCCTATCTCGCAACTGTTAGTACCCGCTTTGCTCTCAGGAAGTTCTTCACGATTTCAACGTCCTTTCCATAGACCTGCCTAAAATTTAAGTTCTCTGTGGTTTCTTTGCGCCCTTTTCGTTCATGGATATGCGGCAGACGTCTTCCCCAGGTAGGTATAGTGGTTTAATTTTATTTCTGTTGTGGATTCCGAGATGAAATTCGGTCTCCAATGAATGACAAACGCAAGAATTAAAGATAATAAATAAAATGTATTTACACAATAATACAAAGGGTAATACTGTTAGTAAATCCAGGAACGCGGTTAGTAGCAATAACATATAGATATATACAGTCTCGAAGTAGGACTTCCTTAGAGTCTACGTGCTTGTAACTGACTTCTACAAGCGGGTACCTCACACTATTACTCTACCTCCAACTCAATCACAATCACAGTCTTCTTACTATCTCTCAATCTCTGTATTTTGACTGACTTTGGGTATTTAACGGCAGCAGTCCAAGTAACACTCTGGTCGAGTCCACTTATATGAAAAAGGGGCGGACCCCATAACAATTTCCTTCTCCGCTACATCCGGGGATTAAGGGTTTCTATTTCTTTTCTTTGGTGATTGTGAAGGAGTGGGAATAAGAGTTGTTGTGGGGGTGGGGGTAGTTCTGGCTGAGTAATCAGGGGTATTTTAATATGGTGATGGCCGTGATAAAGGAATGTCATGAACAAACGCTTAGAGCTTTGATGGTGAATTTGTTGCTGATTTAGGCAGGTGTTTATGACGGAGAAGTCGGGGCAGAAAATGAGTTGCCCAGCATCCCCAGCGGCTTTTCTTTCTTTTAATCCGCTCAGCATCCAACTCGTCTTTCAGCCTTCTGATTTTCTCGATTTTTTTCCTGCTGGGATTGTTCATCTTCTGTTCCTCCGAAGCAGTTTTACTATATGAAGCTGTGGCGTCATCCTTAGAGCTTGTAGAGGGAATGGGTCTCTAGGTATTCTTGGCCCTGGGTTCTTCAGGAAACTGAGGCCCTCCTGTTTGGCTTTTCCCCTACCAATGACACGCCATTCCCCTTCCGTTTCCTTATCCGCACTTGCCGAAGGTGTCGGGGTTTTTTTTGGGGGGGGCGTGACGGGACCCAACCGAGGTTTTTTCCGCACTGGTCCGTGTAGCTCGTAGGACCATTACAGACGCCGCGGTATTGGTCAGAGGGGTATTTTGGTCATCTACAGCCGGAAGTCTTATGGACTTCTCTGGACAGGAGGAGGAGGAGAGGTGAACAGTCTCTCCACACCTCCAACAAGTAGGTCTTCTGCCAGTCGGCATTTTTCAGCCACAAAAGTCCAAACAGATGCTGACGGAGACGAAAGCCAAACGATCGAACATGATGTTAAAGCTCTACCCCCAGTCATGTTGTTGGAAGTCGCACCTAAAGTTTGGCCATACTGCAAGAAGTATGCATTGGCTATGGGTACGTCCCACATAAAAAAGGCCGTTCCTTTTATAAATCTTTTGGGTTTGACCTCCACCCTCTCCAGGGACATAATTGTTCGAATCACTGTGTCTTTCCTGGAACGACAAATTTTACGCGTACGCTTGTCCATCACGAAGACCGACACTATTATCTTTTCAAATGTCCTTAATTCTTAGACATCTTCTAAGAATCCATCTTCTTTTACACGATGTACGTAACTCTTAACCTTTTCCAAGAATTCTGCGATGTTAATTATGCAACTTGAGAGGGGGACTTCCGGCATGAGGGCGATTTCCCGGTTGTGGTATTAACTGGTGCCTCCATTTCTTTTGGCACAATTTTGTCTTTGATAGTTTTACTAGTTTCTTATCTTTATTGGCTGAGCTATTATTTTCAGTAGGCAGAACATTGTTTCCTTTACTTGGGTATTTCGGGGTTGCTTCCACCCGTTTTCCCTGCTTTCTTTTTATCGGGTGGGTCTGCTTTAGACGCAGACACTAAAAGGTCCTTTTTCACAGACCGACGACTTTTGTCGGCCATCCTGGAAAAAAGCACCTAACTAAACAGGATTTTTTTTTCTTCTTTCAAAACTTGCGAAAAATAATAATTTAGGAGGGGGAAGGGGAGGAGGGAATTTATTTTTTTAAATGCGCCAATTGATAATAAGAAAGCAAAAATAAAAACGTAGTTTCCTTTAAAAAAGAATCATCAGAGACATGGATATAGGGGATAAAAAAGAATACAATAAAAGAAATGGTTAAACCATTATAAACAGAGAATCATTAAACTAAAACTAAACTAAAAGCAATAAAATTTTAAGAAATAAAGCCGAATTAAAATAGAAGATTGGATTGGAAAAAAAAAACTAAACGTTAATTTAAAAAATGTTGGCTGAAACCAAGAAGGGTAAACAAAAAAAAAGCAGCGATTAGCTAGAAAAAAATTAAAATAAAATAAAAATAATCTGTTCAAATAGCAAGAAAAAAAAAGAATTTTGCTTAAAGTTTCCTAATAAACTCGATCAAATAAGGTAGAACTAAATTAAATAAAAACGCAATAAAGTAGTATAACCAGTAGTTCGGTAAGACCAGGAAAATAAAAATAAAGATGGTGGCTAAAGCCGACGGAAAAAATTAAGAAAAAATCCAAAATTAAATCAAATAAAAACAAAAATCAAAATTAAACCAAAGAAAAAATGAAAAGAAGAAAAAACAAATTAACTAACAAGTATCTGTAGGTTGAAATAAAGAACATCCTAAGCAAAAACTCTAAGAATTAAATTAGTACAACAAAAAAGATGCTTCTTAAATCAAACTAACCAAAAGTATATTAGCAATCCTCGTTACACTGAAATTAATCTGGCTAAAAACGGATAGAATATTAGTCAAAACCATGACCATGAACAATTTCTCCACACAGTCAATCCTCAAAAAACGATTAATTGAGTCAAGAAAATACTAAAATATTCTTTGTCTGTCATATTTGGCATAACATTTTTTTTAAATATTTTTAGATAGAGCGAATCTGTAGAGACAAAATGAATTATTGCCTTGATAAAGTTCCTCAGTGGACGAAAAGCGTCGACTAAGTACAGTTTTCCTTCATGTCTCTTTATTCACACTGATATATATATATATAATATAAAAAAAATAAATTAGAATATATATATATATATATATATATCTTACTTATTATAAAACGCAGATTGTGTGTGTGTGTGTCTGTAACGTTTATATATTGGATCGGATTTCCTACATTTTTCAACCGATTTCAACAAAACTTCACAGGACTACATAAAATTACATTGTGGTGGTTCTAACAGCGCCAAAAAATGGGAAAAATATAATTGTTTTTGCACAAAATCAATTTGAAAACACGATTAAGAGACATCGTGAAAATGGAAGGGGGACAACTCACACCGGGTTGTTTGTGTGTGTGGGTTCCTTTAAATATGGGAGCGGATTTCCTATATTTTTCAACCGATAAAACAAAACTTCACTTTTTTTTTGGCAGGTAGTGTTTCTTATTCTCTTGCACATTTTTTTCTTTATTTTTAACATTCAGAATGCTTTAAAAATTCCATTTACAAGACAATTATTTATAATAAAATTCTATTCAATCGGAAGACTCATAACGATTGAAAACAATGTTTTTGTTTGAGTTTGGGTTTGACCAATTCGTAAAAAATAAAAAAATAAAAAACTAATTAAGACATGCGTGTCCGTCACCCGTAAACAATAATCTAACAATCTCTACTGATTGTACGAATACAAACATCGGAATAAATTCTTTATCTTTAGGGAAAGATAATGAAATCTAAACATACACAAGTCCTAACTAAAAATAATAACCGGAACGGGAAACTACTTTAAATACACATGGTGTCCAATTTTTTTACTGTATTCAATAAGTAAAAATCATAAAATGTAAAAGATTATTATTACAGAAAGGCTACTAAATGAATAAGATTTGTTAGATCATAATTAATAAACCCAAATAAAGTTAATATTTTTGTATTAGAAACAACGAGTGAAAATATATTCAAATCAGAATTCTAATTATGAATCACCACAAGCAAAATATGCAATTTTTTTTTACTGTATTCAATAAGTAAAAATCATAAATTGTAAAACTAAAAGATTATAGAAAGGCTACATACATTTTTCAACCGATTTCAACAAAACTTCACTTTTTTTTTTTTTGGCAGGTAGTGTTTCTTATTGTCTTGCACACTTTTTTCTTTATTTTTACATTCAGAATGCTTTAAAAATTCCATTTACAAGACAATTATTTATAATAAAATTCTATTCAATCGGTAGAGACTCATAACGATTGAAAACAATGTTTTTGTTTGAGTTTGGGTTTGACCAATTCGTAAAAAAAAAACTAATTAAGACATGCGTGTCCGTCAACCTTAAACAATAATCTTTGTCAATTTTATTTTTCAGTCTTTATGATGGTGGATACTTGATCTATCTCTTACTGTTATATCCCCGAGCAACACCGGGCTCTACTGCTAGTAATATATAAAAATAAATTAGAATATATTAATATAAATAACCACAACAGTACTCAGAATAAACATAATAATAGGCAAAGAAAGATTTTGTGGTTCAATCCTCCTTTTAATTTAGCAGTAAAAACTAAAATTGGCAAGATATTTTTTTAATTTATTAGAGCAACATTTTCCCCAAAAAACTGAGTTACATAAAATATTCAACAAAAACAATGTAAAACTTAGTTATTGTTGTACGCCGAACGTAGGGACTATTATAAATGGATTGAATAAGAAAAAAACTAGGAATGATCCACGTAGTAATCCTCCTACTTGTAATTATAGAAACAAAAACATCTGTCCATTACAGGGAAAATGTCAGCAAGAATGCGTGGTTTATCAAGTGAAAATTTACAAAAATAGTGAGGATACTAACCCTAAAACATACATAGGTGCTACTCAGGATAAATTTAAAAAAAGATATAACCACACGAGTAGTTTTAAAAACGCAAATTAAACACAGTACCACGCTATCTACTTATGTATGGAAAACCAAACAGGAAGATAATATAGACCCCATCCTTAAATGGGAAATATTAAAAAAATGCACAAAATATAAAGCAGGCCATAAATTTTGTAAATTATGTACAGAGGAGAAATTAGCCATAGCTTTATATGATCAACCTAACCAGCTATTAAACTCTAAAACTGAAATCCTTAATGTATGTAGACATAAAAAATCTTGGCTACTAGATTAGACAGTTTCCCGTTTATTTGTCATTCCACCTTGATGTTCGTTTTTTTGTTTTTGTTTTTTCCCTCCCCTTTTTTGTTGAATAAATATTTACCCCCACCCCACCCCCACCCACTTAGGTTTGTGTTTGTGGTTCTTTGGTCACGTGGTATGATTTTGGCCATCGCCTATAAATATGCGTTTCTCTTTGCCTCGCCAGCCTTACTTTCCCTGACGATCCGTTTAGGTGAAACCTAGGTAGGTTTGTCTGGCTCACTAGGTGTATCTAGGTCTGCTCTACGGCTGTATTGAGCGCTTTTGTTAGTTAGTTTTACTCGTATCGGGGTTTTTTCTTTGGGCTTCAGACCTGCATCTGTGCGATTTTTTGTCAACAGAAGTTCATGTTTGTAACTCTTTCTTTTTTTAAAACCTTTTTCCCTCGAGATTGATTTGATTATTAGCAAATCAAAAATTCGAGGGTTTTTCGAAACGAGTCTAGTTATCTATAATTATATGTATATAATATAATATATATATATAATATATTTATATATAATATATATAATATATAATATATATATAATATATATATGTAAAATATAAATACATATAATATATATAATATATATAAAATATATAATATATCTATAATATATATATAATATTTATAATAAATATATAATATATATATATATATATATATATATATATATATATATATAATATATATATATATATATATATATATATATATATATATATATATATATATATATATATATATATATATATATATTTTTACATTCTAACTATTGTTCTCCAATTATTACAACGCTTCGGCCATTGTGCTTACCGAAACTTAGGGAAACATTGTGAGCCGTACTTAAAATAAGAACTTGATGAGATATCGCTAGATAGAGTCAGTGGAAACAGAACATACCAATGTAGTTTAAATAAAGGATTCAGTCTGAAATTCCTTGTAGTTTAGCTAATCGATATATACCCGATGAAGTCCGGTGGACACAACAACCGAATCGTTGTGGTAACAACAAAAATGAGGACAATAATTCGCGTGTAATCAAAAATAAATCCTCATCCTACAAATTCAGTCAGAATTTTTGTTGTTTTAATATTTGGTTATTATGTTTCGAGCCGTAAATTTTCGTCAGGATTTAAAAAATATATATATATATATATATGACTTGTAACAAAACGGTCTTGAACACACGAGAGAAATTTATGACATGAAAGGTGACATTTCAACACATTTAAATGTTTTTATCTTAAAAGTAATAACGAGAGTTTTCTTTTATTTCCTAGAAGGGAAAAATCGAAGAATAGTCAATTTAAAAAAAGAAAGATATATGCGGTTTTTGGAGATGCTACCATAGCTAAGTGTATTACTGTTCGTTTGTGGTCCGCTAGGATCAAAAGTGGAAATTTTAATCTGGGTGACAGAGAACGTTCCGAAAGGCCTGCAGTCGTTGATGATACCCAACACTGATTAAAAATTATCCAAGTCATACGATCCGGGATATCACAGAGCGATTTCACACATCTCAGGAGTGCTGTAAGACATTTGAAAAAAAAACTTTATGCGAATTCCTACAATGTTTTGATTCCTCACAATTTAACGGAAATAATTCTATGTGCTACATTTCTATCTACAATTGTCTGTTCAAATCTAACACAAGTGACTCCTTTTAGAAAAAACAATCACAGGCAATGAAAAATGGTTTGCTTACAACAATGTGGTGCAAAAACGTTCTGCGGAAAACGAAATTAGCCACGCTTAACGACACCAGAAGGTGATCTGCTTTCAATAAAGGATGATACCATGTGTCTGGTGGGATTTGACGGGCATTATGTAATAGGTGAGCTTCTCCTGCAAAAATTAGACGTTGAATTCGGGCAGGTACTGTGCCCAAATTAAAAGGTCACGCCTCTACTGATCCGACAGAAATTGGTTCACTTTGGTTAAATGTCCTACTACACCCGCTGTACTCACCTGACTTTGCACCTTATTTTGATCAAATATTCTCTTAAGATCTTCAGTCCTCAAGAATTAGGCCACTTTATCATCCGGAAAAGATGCCAATTTTTGGATGGATGGATGGAATCATGAAGCTGCCTCAAAGATGATGGAAAGTAGTGGAACAAAATGTCCTATACACAGTTGAATAAATCTATATACAATATGTTAATGCTATCTGTTAAATTCACTTAATTTTTTTTTTAATATTAAAACATTTAAAAAAATAAAAATAATATAAAGAAAGACCACTACGAGCTTTTATTCCAACCCAGTATCTGTAGTATTCAGAAGTAATTAACATGTCCCTTCCACCCCTGTTAAGAATGGAACAGTCGAATGTAAATATAAGCAGTTGTTTCTCCCACCACCACATATATTGTTAAAGTTTATTCCCCTCCCCCATCCACAGACTTTGAAATGTACATATGGGGACTAGTTAGGATTTCATAGAGACACTGAGATATTATGGTGGATGTAGTAAGAAAGGTAGGAGAAAATGTGTTGTTTTGGTGATAGGACTATTGTTGGTATGTTTGGGTCAGTGTTTGTGACTAGCTAAGTTTAGAATTAAGACAGAAGAACACCGTTCTTTTCCCCAATCCCCCTTTTGGCCTTGTGCCATATTTTGTACTATCGTACGAATAAATATGTATATTGTTAAAGTTGCGGGGTGGGGGGCGCCTCAGCGTAGCGTAATGGATAGCATGCTTGTCTCGCTAGAACAATTACGACTGAGTAGTGAGTTCGATCCTTACTGGGTGCCCCCCTACTTTCGGCCTTGTGCCACATCTAAGCTACGCTTGGACATTTTTTTTTAAGCATTCAACCCCAAGCAAGGCTGGAAGCCACTAGCACGCAAGGGGTTACAGAGATGGAGCGAAAACAAAAAGGAATGATAGAGGAAAGGATGAAGAGACGGGTAGGGGATAGATCAGGGCATCTGGAGACGTCGATTGACATTACATTTGAATAGTTGGAGATTATAGTCATCAGGAAAACAAGAAATGGGGAGGGAGTTCCACAGGCGAGAAGTGCGAGTCATGAAGCTATTGGAGTAGAAGAGACGGGGTAAAACGGATGGTCTTTTCACGTTGCTAGCCGTGGCTAGAATGAAGGTATAGATGTCGCGAAAGGAGGGAATATTGCGAAATGAAAGGTTTTTGTATCAGGATTTGGTTGTTTTCTTTAAGCACCAGCTTAGGATAAAAAATCAGATCTGATAAAAAGCGTTTGATTTCAACAGATTTCAACGAAAGGTGGGTGACTGAGGCGAGCCAGGTTCGTGTGGACGGGGCTAGCCTTGATTTTCTCTTCTAAGTTGAGATGAGGTATTGTGTTTACTTACATTATTTACATTATTCGGACTGTTATCATCATCTTCATTGCCATATTCACAACATTTCGACCGTTCTATACTCCGGCCTTCAGGTGGTTGGAATTTCGAACTGAACCCTTTATTTCGTCCACCGGGGTAGGTTGTTCTAGTTCCACGCGCCATACCTCTTCTGGATATCTCTGTTATTTCCCTTTAACTCAACTGTCCAAGTTTTGGTTCACCACTGCTGTGGACTGGTATTGAACTCACAACTCTTTTGGGTCTAGTCACTGGATTTAATCTAAGCCCAGTGGATAAAGATGTCGATTAGTATCACTTGAAGAAGGCCGGAGCGTACAACGGCCAAAACGTTGCGAATATGTCAATGAAGATGAGAATAACAGTTCGAATAATGTAAATAATGTAAGTACTCTTTTCTTTGTTTCTAACGAATTTTTCTTAATATTTTGCTCAACTTTTGCAAGGCATCTTTCGCGATCTCAATATGCTTTCAGAATTCGATGTTCGATTTTTTACGTCCTCTTACACTTCTCAGATATTTAACTTTTACATCCTTACATATTTCTCAGATATTTAACTTTTACGTCCTGTGACGGTTACACACCTGGCCCAGGGTTGGATCCTTTGGTTACGGCGCCAACGGTGACGTCGCTCCTCCTGGTCGCTCCTCCTGGGTCCAAGCGTGCCGCTCCAACCCCTTGGTCAGATGATCACCAGCCTCGCCTTTCCCGACTCGCTTCCAATACCTGGTCACTAAAGCAACTGTACCGATCTCCGGTCTGTCTACCCACGCTGTGTTTAGATCTTAGACAGACGGGACCAGCAGGATTGGGGCCGATACAAGTTGAGTCCGACGGGGTGGCAAAACACAAATAAAAGAGAAAATAAACTCACGAGACAAAAGATTGCTGATGAAAAAAAAGGGTAACAACCTTTATATCTTAATGTCCGTTACATAAAAACAAAATTGTTCTCAATTCCCGACCCGCTCTCTGGACTATGGCACCAAGCTTCTATCACACAACCTAAAGATTTCGAATTGCCTACTCTTTAGAATTGTGTATGTCGGAGTGTGGTTTGGTTCGACACTGGGGCTAATTTCTATCGATCATTCGCAGTTGATTCTTCTCTTCGACTTGAGTTGTATTTCTTCTTCTTCGTCGACTTAGGCTGGAAGTTCTCTTGTCTTCGACTTGGGCTGGAAGGATTTCTTGCCGCAACTCAGCCGCAACTCTCTGTCGTCCGAGGTGATCTCTTCTCGCTGCCGTCCGGGTCTGAACTCTTCTGTCTTCGACTTGGGCTGGAAGGATTTCTTGTCTGAGGATTCTTTTGCCCGCAAAGGGGCGAGTGAATCGGGCCTGATGCCCGCGTTCAGGCTCTATCCCTGCCCGCGGTCCAGCTGCAACTCCACTCCAACTGATTTCTGTCGACTGGGGTCCTGCTTTTATTGACGCCGCAACAAACTGGGGTGGGTCTGTCGGCGTCAGGGTTTTCTCGATAATTCCAAAAGTCGCATTATTTTTTATTTCTCATTATCGCTATTGTTTTCACCCCTACTTCCTCAGTGCTTTTGGTGGGGAGGCGCATATCCATCTCTTAGTCTCTCGTATGTCAGGTGACCGTTTTTCGACCAATGGTTCCTGATCGGCCATTTCTTTCTCTTCTTTTCTGCAGATCACGTGACCGTTTCCGACCAATTGTTATTGATCGAGCATCCTTTCTCCTCCTTTCGGGCGTGGTTACATCGTTCTTGTTTTTAAAAAAACAAAATCCAATTTTGCCTTTTCTGCACGTACGAAAAATGACAATCTTGGCTTTCTCTCACCTGGGCTCTGTCAAACAGCCCGCCGCTAATTAGATGTGACTTCAGGGAAGAATATTGGCGCTATCTGTGAACTGAGACAATCGTCCCCTTCACCTCCCGTCTTTGTCAGACCCGACAGTCAGAAAATCTTAATTATCTACATTGAAAATATCTTTCACTCGTCAATGTGGGGGTTCTAATTTTTAACAGGTCAGAATCTGTATACAATTCCACCGGTCACTCCCCTCAACCCAAAGACACTTTTTCTCTGATTAAGATTTCGTTCTCATTGTTCTAAAAAAATTTCCCTTTTTCCAAATTGATAAGGTGTCTTTCTACGCAAAAGTAGGCTAGATGCTTTGACCGATTTTTTTATTATCAATACACTCTTATCAAGCATTGTCCCTTCCACTCTCTAAATGACTTTCCCTTCTAAATAACAAATCCCATTGTTCTTTCGAAAATCGGCCAAGATGTTGGCCTAATTACCTTTCTGATACGTGTTTTTGTTAATGACCGCTTTTTGTATTTCTCGACCTCTCTCTTTTGCTTTTTCTTTTCTTTCCTCTTCTTCCCTTAGGATCGTCTAAGTACAATCTTAGTGAATTATTTTCAACTCAATTATTTTCCGTTTTAAAAAAAATCAACAACCTGTTTAGTAAACCGAGTAAGAAAAAATTAAATCATATTTCTATGAATATTTCTAATAATGCAAGGTGCCACAGTCCTTTTACACTTCTCAGATATTTAACTTTTTGTACTTGCTTGATTTTGGTATCTCCATTTTGTAGTTCATATCTTGGACTGCCCCTTTTTGCTGATGACCGTATCTTCTGTATTATTTACATTAACAAGACACATTTTAAGTTTATTCTCAGCTTTCTTCTGTAGAACCACATTTTTGCTGCTTCGAGTCTCTTCTTCATAGTTGAAGAGATTGTCCTACATTTACTGTCATATAAAATGACTGATATTAGTTAACAGTTCAGAACTTTTTCATTGTTTCTAATGAAGTTTTCCAGTTCCTTAATACTTTACTTTGCTTTTGGAAGCCATCTTTCATATCCAGGGTTTCATTTAAGAAGTTTAACTACCTTGACACTATTTGTCATAAGAAACTTTTGGATGGCATCTTTCATTTGCTATTTCAATGCGTCTTCAGATTTTGGTACCAGATTATTTGTTTCTGTTAAAACCCGGTTTTGACTTTAGTCGTTCTTGACTTATGCTAGTTACCAACCAAGGCAAGAAATCGCAGTCTTCTTAACGATTTAACCCATAACTAAAGTGGGGGAGAATAACTCAATTCATGCCTTTCTTAAGTCTCATGGAGGGATATTCATTCCCTGCTCTGCAATATCTTTCCAACAGACATAACTTCGTCAGATTATTGCTACTTTATTGCTATTTCCATGGTAAATGTTCGGTTGTGGAACCGACTCCCAAGAGGATGCTTCCCCGATCGCCTAACTCGAGTAATACCAGCTGCTCGGATAATGAATGCCGTCTGTTTCATTATAAGGAAACGGTCAATGCCATTAGAAATTAGGAGAACAGATACTACAATTTAATCCCAGTTGCTGACCAGTCAGTGAAGAAAAGCGTTACACGAGTAGTACCGGCTGTTCGGATAATGAATGCCGTCTGTTTCAATATAAGGAAACGGTCAATATTATCAATGCCATTAGAAATTAGGAGAACAGATACTACACTTTAATCCCAGTTGCTGACCAGGCAGTGAAGAAAAGCGTTACACGAGTAGTACCGGCTGTTCGGATAATGAATGCCGTCTGTTTCAATATAAGGAAACGGTCAATATTATCAATGCCATTAGAAATTAGGTGAACATATACTACACTTTGATCCCAGCTGCTGACCAGGAAGTGAAGAAAAGCGTAACTCGAGTATTACTGGCTGTTCGGTCAAAGAAATTCGACTGTTTTTTTTATACGGAAACAGCTAATATTATCATTAGCATTATCTTGAACCTGATCGCTTCGGTCACCTTAATATAAGGAAAGTTCGCCAAATAGTCTCCTCCATGAAGACGCCATGTTCATTGCCTTGAAAAACATTCTCTTTGATTAAACTTTGGTTCTTTTATTATAAAAAAGGAGGCAGGTTCTACTCGAGAAACGACTGCTTCTCCAATATCTCCCATTTAAAGTCTTCTTTAACGCTAGTCAATCGAGGTTAAAACATTTGTAGCGCAAAGTCTTATCCTACTTTTTAAAATAACCCCCACTATTTATTCACAACCACAGTTCTCTATATAACATTAGTCTTTCTTTCTTTCAGTAAAGAAGTATTCAATTTCCTTTATCCAGTCAGCATATATTTAACCATACGCGTATCTATATTGACACAATGAAATGCTTATGACCCAAATCCGATATCATATTAAAACCTGCACACCTTAAAACACTAGGTCTGTTACAATAAACGTTTTGGGTAAACATGGAGACAGTTTCCTCGTCATGACCTCAGAGGAAGTCGAAAATAATTTAGGTAAGACAATCCTGACAGAAGAGAGGGAAGACAAATATGGATTTGATCACCCGTCACCCCGGGCTATTTTAATTCTATTCAGCCAAGTGAAGAGTGTTAAACTGCTACATAATATCAGTCCTCCTGTATGACAATGAATGCTGAATAATTTCCTCACAGATGAAGATTGATTCGTTTTCTGTTTCCTATCATCCCATTACAGGTTATTTAAAGCCAGAAAATATTTTTAGATTGTAATTAGTTTTTTTTTCGATAATAATGATTTATTAATACAAGTTTTATTAATTAACCCATAGCTGAGGGAGAAGAGGTGGGTTCATACCTTTCCCAACAGTAAATATAACGAACCTGACTGGAATTGGAACTCAGCTCACCGGTTAACAATTCCGAGCCATTATCCATTGTACCACCCACATACCCTGGTATACCAAAGGGGTCACCCATCTAGGTACTGACCAAACTCGATGTTGCTTAACTTCGATGAGTGTACGGCAACCGGTATTTCAAAATGATATGGTTGTGAGCCGCTGTTGAAGTGAAGGCATGAGGAAACTGTTCTACAGGAAGCTGCTGAGGATGCCATGGACAGAACATGTGAGCAACGAGAAATTTTATAGAAAAATGGAAACAAAGAAGACACGTGATTAAAATCAGAAAGAGACAGGCACAGAAATCCAAGTTTTGGATAGCGACAGATGCCTTCCAAAAGTTAAGCAAAGGATTAAGAAACAGGAACATCTCGATAGCTAGAAAACAAATGAGTGCTCAGCTACTGTGTAATATAGCATTGAATGCTGGACAAGTTCCTCACAGATGAAGAAGAGATGAGGCAAGAGAAATGTTGTTCCACAGAAAGATGATGAGAATACCATGGACTAAACAAGTGAGCAGCGAATAACTTTTAAAGAAAATGAAAAGAAAAAAGACACGTATACTTAACATCAGGAAGAGACAGTAGAAATTTATAGGGCACATTATGAGGAAAGAAGGCATAGAAAATTTGATAGTACTGCAGGCAAGAGAGATAGAAGAAAACAACGCGTAACCTAACCCACGGTCTCAGCGCGAAAACTATCGCACGATATCAGCGCGTAGGCTATCCCAAGATCCCGGCGCGTGACCTAGCCCACGATCGCAACGCGTAATTTATCCCATGATCTCAGTGCGTAGGCTATCCTACGATCTCAGCCCGTAACATATCCCATGGTCTCCGTGCGTAACCGCTTCCACGATCTCAGCGCGTAATCTATCCTATGGTCTCAGCGCGTAGCCTATCCCAACACCTGACTGCGCATCCTGTTCCACGATCTCAGCGCGTAATCTATCCTATGGTCTCAGCGCGTAGCCTATCCCAACACCTGACTGCGCATCCTGTTCCACGATCTCAGCGCGTAATCTATCCTATGGTCTCAGCGCGTAGCCTATCCCAACACCTGACTGCGCATCCTGTTCCACGATCTCAGCGCGTAATAATCCTATGGTCTCAGCGCGTAGCCTATCCCAACACCTGACTGCGCATCCTGTTCCACGATTGTTAATCTATCCCATGGTCTCAGCGCGTACCTATCTCAACACCTGACTGCGCATCCTGTTCCACGATCTCAGCGCGTAATCTATCCTAACGCGTAGCCTATCCCAACACCTGACTGCGCATCCTGTTCCACGATCTCAGCGTAATCTATCCTATGGTCTCAGCGCGTAGCCTATCCCCAACACCTGACTGCGCATCCTGTTCCACGATCTCAGCGCGTAATCTATCCCATGGTCTCAGCGCGTAGCCTATCCCAACACCTGACTGCGCATCCTGTTCCACGATCTCAGCGCGTATCCTCCTATGGTCTCAGCGCGTCTCCCAACACCTGACTGCGCATCCTGTTCCACGATCTCAGAGCGTAACCTATCCCATGGTCTCTGTATGCAACTTCTCCATCTAGCTCAGCGAATAACTTTTCTCAGCGTCTAACCTTTCCCATTGTTTTAGGGCGTAACCTATCTCACGATGTCGGCACGAAATCTAACTCACGGTCTCGTCGCGTAAACTGTCCCACGATCTCAGTGCATTACCAATCCCATGGTCTTTGTTCCTATCCTCTACCACGATCTCAGCGCGTAACCTATCCCATGGTCTCTGTATGCAACTTCTCCATCTAGCTCAGCGAATAACTTTTCTCAGCGTGTAACCTTTCACATTGTTTTAGTGCGTAACCTATCTCATGATCTCGGCACCAAATCTATCTCACGGTCTCGTCGCGTAAACTGTCCCACGATGTCAGTGCATTCCCTACCAAATGGTCTTTGTGCCTAACCTCTACCAAGATCTCAGCGCGTAATCCCATCCCTGTATGCAACTTCTCCATCTAGCTGCGAATAACTTTTCTCCCAATATCCTGTTGTTTTAGGGCGAACCTATCTCACGATGTCGGCACGAAATTCAACTCACGGTCTCGTCGCGTAAACTGTCCCACGATCTCAGTTTCCAAATGGTCTTTGTTTATCCTCTACCACGATCTCAGCGCGTAACCTCCCATGGTCTCTGTATGCAATCTCCATCTAGCTCAGCGAAAATCTTCTCATCTTTCCCATTGTTTTAGGGCGAACCTATCTCACGATGTCGGCACGAAATCTAACTCACGCTCCTCGCGAAACTCCCACGATCAGTGCATTACCAATCCCATGGTCTTTGTTCCTATCCTCTACCACGATCTCAGCGCGTAACCTATCCCATGGTCTCTGTGTGCAACTTCTCCATCTAGCTCAGCGAATAACTTTTTCTCCGTCTAACCTTTCCTGTTGTTTTAGGGCGTAACCTTTCCCGATGTCGGCATTTACGGTCTCGTCGTAACTGTCCTATGTTACCAATTTTTTGTTCCTATCCTCTACCACGATCTCAGCGCGTAACCCATCCCATGTGTAGCCATCTAGCTCAAATAACTTTTCTCTCAGCGTTAACCTTCCCCATTGTTTTATCCATCTCACGATGTCCAAAAGAACTCACGGTTAAACAAACCGTCCCACGATCTCGTGCATTACAGAATCCCATGGTCTTTGTTCCTATTCGATCTCAGCGTAACCCAATGGTGGCCATTTTCTAGCTCAGCGAATAACTTTTTCTGTAACCTTTCACATTGTTTTAGTGCGTAACCTATCTCATGATCTCGGCACCAAATCTATCTCACGGTCTCGTCGCGTACCCCACGATGTCAGTGCCAACTTGTACCAAGATCTCAGCGAAGATGAAAGTCTCAGTGTGTAAATATCTGAGCGAATAACTTATCTTAGCGTAACATTTCAAATTGTTTTAGTGCGTAACCTTTCACGATCTGTGATATCTCACGATCTCTTCGCGTAAGCTGTCCTAATCCAGTGATTACTATCCCATGGTCTTTCCTAACCTCTACCACGATCCCGCGTAACCTATCCCATGGTCATTGTGTGTAACCTCTATCTGAGCGAATAACGTATAACCTTTCCCATTGATTTAGTGCGTTACCGTTACAAATATAACTAGTGAGCCAGTCAAATGACTAACAAATCCCCAATAGAATTAACTCAGAAGCCGCAGAACATTGTATCTCGTGTATAAAGGCGGCCATTTTTGTTTATCTATAATGACCAGTGCCAACTTGTCAGGCGAAGATGACAGAAGGAAGTCGCGCTAAGATATCCACTGTCCTGAACTACGCTTTCTTGTCGCCGAAATTTTCACTGTCCCTCTGATTCTATAATCGAAGACGACCGTCAAAATTAACAACCTATCCACGATCTCGGCACGTAATCTATACCGTTTCTTCGCGTACCCCACGATTTCTTCACGTAACCTCCCATCCCATTACCAATCCCATGGTCTGTGTGCCTAACGTCTACCACGATCTCAGCACGTAACCTATCCCATGGTCTGAGTGTGTAATTCTCCCAATACCTGAGCGAATAACGTATCTCAGCGTGTAACCTTTCCCATTGTTTTAGTGCGTAACCTATCTCGCGATGTCGGCACGAAATCTATCTCACGGCCTCGTCGCTTAAGCTGTCCCACGATCTCAGCGCGTTACCTATCCCATGGTCTTTGTGCCTAACCTCTACCACGATATTTGCCCGTAATCTTTCCCATTGTTTTAATGAGTATCCTATCCCACGGTCTCGTCGCGTAACCTATCCCACGATCTCAGCGCGTATCCTATCTGTAAATGGTTATTGGAACAGAGTTTTGGAGAGATAGCTTTAACAACAAAATCTACAAAGGACAGGAAATTGTTCGGAGTAACTAATACACGACTCGTAGATAAATGAAGGCCTGTACCCAGGGAAATTTCTTTTGGAAACTAGATACTCTTCGATTCCACAAACAAGAATTGTATCCGTTTCGAGTATTGATTAATCTTTATAAATTAATAATTGGTATCCCAACAATTTCGACTGATTTCATTTTTAATTTGCATCGAATCAGATGTGTTCCTAGCGACCAAGTAAACGTTCTTTTTCTGCGATGTTCATTGGGAGACTTGCCGAGATAATCGGTCGTGTCGATAGGATCCGGATATGGTTTAACGTCTCCTCAACACTCTATATCCGGATCAGAAATGGTAATCCAATCAACTGTATCGGAAATTTAACAAAGGGATCGATCCACAGAAAAGTTGCACCGTTTTCTCTGGTCATTCCAGTGTTTCTCAACCGGTTCCACACACACACACACACACAAACACACACACACACGCGGAACCCTACGGTTCCGCAAGTGGTCACTAGGCTTTCGCAAGAGGTCACTAGGTGTTCCGCAAGAGGTCACTAGGCGTTCCGTGTGAAACAGTGAGAAATAGGTTAATATAATTTTCAGTCATTTTTGTTTAATTTTATATCCGTAATTTTACTATATACGTACGGTATATTGTTGAAAAGTCCTTATAAATTATAATATTTTGGTTATTTGTATTTTCGTGCGTGTTTACAGATTTCTTTTGTGAATGAAAACTTCCTTGTCAGGCCTCATAAACAAAGCAATGTGATTTGGTTTTGTTTTGCATTGCCAATATACACCCTTGTGCAAATTAATTGAAATAACCGCTTTAATTTACTTTCTTTCGCCATAGGTCAGTTTTAGACCCATTGGAGTGACAAGGTGTAATCAATTTCTATTTTTCCTAAGATTAGGTCATTTGCAGTGGTGTGCAGTAATATGAATCTGTTTTCAGAGTGTATGATGAAATTTGTTTGGCTTTTAAAAATATTGCGTCATCCATGATTGCATCAGATTTTTATCACGCCTAGACACTATTGTCTCGAATATCGATTAGTTGTCCTACGGCCATTGTCCGCGATGGGCGTTACTCCAAGGAAACGTACGAAAATAGTAACGCTGCACGAACACACTGGCAAGAATTACCAGTGCGTAAATCAAAGAACTATACAATGGACTGGAAACTCTTCTCCAATCGAGAATCTGTGGTCAATCTGCAAGGAACGGCTTCGTGGAATTGACATACGAAGTCCTAACATGTGCACTGGGTCGATTTTTATTGGAAAAATACGAATAAAAGTAAATACTAACGGAATTATTCGTTTTGTTTCAATTAATTTGCACAAGGGGGTATTTGAGAAAAAGCGGGGTATTTTTTCCTTGACCAGTTATCTGAAAAAATGTGTTACGTTCACCACATGAACTACGATAAAAATATTAAAGAAGGAAATATTAATAACTGCATATATTTTTATGCAGGAAGGCTATTTCAAGGGTTCCACAGAGGTCAAAAGGTTGAGAAACAATACATTTAGCGAATAAACCCCAAAGAAATCAAATACGTCTACCCGCCAGATCCAAATTCTCAAAAGTGTACGTCGCTGTTTTTTTTTTTGTTGTTGTTGTTTTTTTTTTAAAAAAAAAAATGGCTTATTTTCCAAGACTCGTTTCCGGAGTGATTACCAAAATATGTTACGAAGCGATGTGAGTAATTAAATGCGGTTCTTTAAAAAGCAGATGGACGTGTGTGATCATGGCTCTCTACAGCTTCCTGTCTTTGTAGCCCTAAACAAAATTTGACTGTTGACCTTCAGGCCTTGTCCCTGCTCTGCCTTTCATTCACACATTCATTCGGTAAGTCACTTGCTGTTACAGTTCTATCATTCTTTTCTATCATACTTCCTATAAGTATCAACTTTTCCAAGATGTTCTTCCGCATGTTTCTCAAAAATTAAACTGTCTCATTTGGATTTAAATTTGACTTTCAGTCAATGAATGCATGGTATTTCCTTAGAATGAAAAGGATATTATTATTATTATTATTATTATTATTATTATTATTATTATTATTATCTAATAACGGAACTTTATCAGTCCACAAAAAGGAGGAGGCGTTGCTCTCGGTTAAAATTTATAAAATATTTCTCTTAATGCATTTTTCAGAAATATAGGTTTCTCAAGTCCAGTATCTGTTATCGCTCATTAAAGTATTGCTAGGGAGTTTCCTTCCTAACATTTTGTTTGAAGTAGTGTGGAATGTCAACATCTTGATTAAGCCATTATTTTCTCATCGGGTTGCATTATTTTCTCTTCGGCTTGCATTTTAGTTGTTGCCGCTGTTGAAAGTCCTCAAGTGATTTGGCGTCTGTTATTTGGTAGTGTTCTTTGTTGTGATTGTATAGCGCCAGTCTACCTGATTCAAAGAACTGTGATTTTCACTAAGACCCATAGGCTTCATTCGCTCAAAGTCTTTTTTCACCATTGAGATGAGGAAGTGGTTGTATAAAGCTGATCGTTTAGATATTTATGGATATCTAAATTTCTAGTATTGATGGAGGTTTCTTTCCTAACCTTTTAGATATATATGAACGGGTTTGGGGCCATGCATGATATCCACATGAAAATCTCGATCTGATGAGGTTATTTAAGAACTTCTATGAAACATTTAGGATATGTACTATCGCTGCTTTCGTTCCAATTCCAGATCACAGGGTTTTTTTTTTCAACACTTGAAAAAATTCACATTTTCCTTTGATATGCTATTCAAAGTAGTAACACCTTTGAACATTGTTTTCTCATGCCTTCACTTCAACAGCGGCTTACGACCATTTCATTTTGAAATACCGGTTACCGTACACTCACCGAAGTTCAGCAACGTCGAGTCTGGTTAGTACCTACATGGGTGACCGCTTCGGTATACCAGGTCTAAATCTTTCTATGATTCAAAATGACTTTTCCCTTACAGATGTTTGGTATGGGGACATCATATCAAGTTTGAAGTCATTGGCTTGTCCGGTTTATTCCTGTCCAGTTTCTGTTTGTATAAAACCATCCTGGAAAAAAAACCCGTTATGTCTAAGTTTAGCTGTTCTACGGGCGAGTAGGTTTCATAGGTTCAAAGAGTCTACCAGCATAGTAATGTTTCAGCTTCTGCAATTTAATCTACGTAAAGTTATTGGCCTACTCCAGCTCATGCGCAATACTTGTTGCATATTCCAATTAGCTTCTTTTTTTTTTGTTAGAAACCATTGTACTTCTGGGAGATACTTTCGAGCTTTATTATACGCTGATTTAATCGGACTAGCCGTCTCATCTTAATTGTGATCGTCATAATTATTGTGGTACTCTCTGTGTCCCTCTTCAGGTGTTTATTGTTGGGAAATTTCCAGACAAAACAGCTTTTTCAATCCACGGACTTAGATTGTTTTCATCCTTCAAACAAAGAACTGTATCAAATAATAAAAACCACATCATTTGAAGACTTCCAACAGCAACAACAGATAGGATAGCACATATAAATCGAAGAGTAAATAATAACATAATCAAGATACTGACGTTCCACACTACCCTAACATAAGCTTAGGAAGGAAACCTCCATCAATACAGGAAACAACTACTGGACTTGAGAAATTTATTTTCCCAAAAGAATTGTTTTAATAGAAAGATTTTATAAATTTCAACCGAAATTAACACTGGCTGCTCGGTCATTGAATGTCGTGTGTTTCTTTATAAGGAAATAACTAATATTAAGTTTGCCATGTTAGATTAAGAGAACAGATACAACACTTTGCTCTAAGCCCAAAAGCCGGGGAGGTGAGAAACTCGAATAGCCGAATGAATGTCGAATGTTTCCTTATAAAGAAACGGCTAATATTACCGTTACATTGAACGTGTATACTCAAACTGTTCGTTGCTATTGTTAGAAACCTTTGTACTTCTGTGAAATGCACTGGAACTTTATTATACACTCATTAATAGCATTAGCGTCCTCCTCTTAGAGGCACGGTAGAGAAATGGACAGCGGCTCGGATTGAGGAATCGAAGATCCCGAGTTCGAATTCCAGTCGAACCTATTTCATTTACTTAACCTTGCTATAACCTTGGGAAAGGTATGAATCCTCTTCTCCTCCTCCCAATTATGAGCAAATAGCAGGACAGACCGGGTTATATAGTCTTGGATGGCAACTTGTTTACCGCAGAAAGAAATGGCAACCTACTGCGGTAAAAATCTGCCTCATCAGTCATGTATCGAAAGATACATGATCGCCTAATCGTGTAACATAATGGCACATAACTGACTGACTGACTTTCCAGTTGAAACCATTACATTCACTTACGTGTAAAATACCCTTGAGAAAGATATAAATCATCTTCTTCTTCTTCTCCCAACTATGGGTAAATAGCAGGGACAGACCGAGTTCTATAGCCCTGGATGGCAACTTGTCTACAGTAGAAAGAAATGGCAACCTACTGCGGTAAAAATCTGCCTCGTCAGTCATGTATCGAAAGATACATGATCGCCTAAGCGTGTATCACGCATGGCACATAACTATCCCCCTCTTAGTTGTGATACTCTCCGCCTTTCTTCAGAGATTTATTATTTTTAGAAGTTTTCTGGAAAATTTCGAACCGAAACCATTTTTCTATCCATATGATTAGATTGTTCTCATTCCATGGTTCTTGCTTTAAGATGTCTCATATTAATTAATTCTAGCTCGCAAATTCGTCTTTTTAATTTCACTAATATTTCCCACTGAACAAAAGTTTTTGATTTCTTTTCTCTTTTTTTTTTCGCTACCCAACACAGAGATTGAACATTCGACCACCAGGTAACTCGATTCGTATCTGTCTATATTTCTGAGATGAGGTATTATGTACACTATTTACATTATTCGGACTATTGTCCTCATCTTTGTCGCCATATTTATCACAACGTTTCGGCCGTTGTACGCTACGGCTTTCTTCAGGTGGTTGGAACGTCGAACTTAACCCTTTATTTCGCTCATTGGGTTAGACTGTTCTAGTTTCACGTGCCATGTTTAATGGATGTTAGTTATCAATTATCTTCTGTCAATTCCCCTCTCCAATATGAATACAGGTAAAAAAAATGGTTGCTGAAGACATTAGGTTTATAATACCCAGAAATTCATACACAGATGTCCTCAAGAACACATGGCACAGTGGATAAAGGCGGTGGTTAGATCTAGTGTCAGGACCCAAAGTGTGTGAGTTCAATACACAGTTAAGGCAGTGGAGAACTTAGAGAGGGAATAATGTAAACTCGATTTGCTTAAGCATCACTATAATGCTATGAGTTGCTGATGGAAATTTGGGGCGTCACTTTCTCCTTCTTAAACTGAAATAGAATATATGAACCTTTCTTTTTTACTCTCCTCAAAATCAACTGAGGACAAAAAATATGTGTACAACGACTAAAAACATTCACTTCCCAACCTATGCTGAATTCCATCCGTAAATATCTTTTACCTCGACAGCCATGTTATTTCAACTATCTGTCATTATCTGTCATCATCAGTGATGCTGAATGTATTGGCAGAACTAATCAAACTAGGATAGATCAATACGTATCAGCTAAGATACGTCGAGTGTGAAAATTTTCATACGCTTGTGAATATATCCGTTTCTGCGACTACAGAACATCTAATTAGTAATCAGATTTGTGCCTCATCTTTCACCAGGTATGTTCCCTCATAATCAGCTGAAACCATTCCTGAAACCATTTATATTAAGCCTAATCAGCCTTCCCTTTTTGTAGAGCAGAAGGAATGGCTGCTGGTTCTAAAAATAATCTGCCTGTAATTTATACTGTTGATTCCCAGATAGTAATGTTTTTCTTCCCATTTTTAGTCGTTGTGCATATTTTTTTAAAATCTCTATTGGCTCTGAAGTTCGAGGGTCCATAATTGGTTATAATTTTTTCTTAATCAATTAAGCCCAAACAAAGTGATAATGTCACTAAGACACAAGGGGCTATTGGGAGTGAAAGTGAATGAAAAAGAATCAGAAACCTAACCTAAACAGGAAACAAGGGATAAATCTGTACTTTTCAAAAGACCGTAAATTTTTCTGAGTAACCTTTGCTACATTTTTTCGAGATCTATTTTACGCTCTTGCCCACTCTTTGTTATATATATATATATATATATATTTATTAAAGACATTTTTATGTTTAACGTTCTTTTTTTATAGATACAAGTATTTAAGTAAATGCTCTGTTTATAATAAACAGTATTAAATAACATTTACCGGCCTGAATGTCCGAGAAATTTTCATAGAAAATATTCGTCCTTTGACAGGATTCGAACCTGCATCCTATACGGAACCGTCATTTACGATGACGTGCCTTACCAATCGGCCACAAAGGAGCGTTCGTTAGGCAAGGTCGAATTTACTGCTTATAAACTTCAATCTTTATATACTCTTAAAATGCCTGTTTTTAAAGATTCAAGGGAAAAGTTTTCTCTTCACATATATATTCTTATTCCTAACATTATTTCTTTCTTAATTAAAAGCTCCATATGATGTTCACTTTTATGCTTAACTTATTGATGAGGTATTACGAGTGGAGATGCTGAAAAGTCCTCGGTCCAATTAAGTAGGTAATAACTAGGATCCTTAAAACGTACAGTTCAAAAGTCTGAAGCCAACCGCAGAATTAGAATGGGATAAACATGACAGAAGAGTGAAAAAAAAATGAAAAAGAGCTCTTAGAATCATTGAAAAAAGAATGGAATCAATTATCAAACTTATACTTTGAGAAACTTTTGCAATGAATGCCCAAAATTTGTGCTGCAGTAATCAAGGCTAAAGGAGGATATTTTGACGAGAGCAAAATTTAATTATGATTTTTTTTTTTTCATAATAAAATTTCTAATAAAAATCATGCCTAACTTTTTTTTTTAAACCCTGTGTAATAATTTTCTCTTGTTTAATTTACAAAACAACTACTTTTTGAATTGTAGTGTAGATGCGATCCCACATATCCCCCCCACCCCACAGTACAACACTCTTGGGACATTTCTCAAGTTTCCTTAACCGTTCCCCACAAAAAATCTATTTATAGCCATTGGATAATAGAGTGTGTTCTATTTAATATACCATATCTAATATTCTGGCCTAAGGCCATATCACGTTGAAACAACGGTTCCGTACGATCACCAAAGTTAAACAACGTAGAGTCTGGTCACTACTTAGATGGGTAACCACTTGGAAATACCAGACGCTGTATGTTAAGAGATGCGGGTGGTGTAATGGATAATGGCTCAGAATTGTTAATCGGAGAGCCAAGTTCCAATTCCAGTTGGGTTCGTTATATTCACTTACACGCAACTTGGGAAAGGTAAGAATTCATATCTTCTCCCCTCCAGCTAGAGGTTAATTAGTAAGATTTGTATCACTAAATCATTATTATCTCAAAAAAAAATCTTTCAATCTAAAGCTATTTTCTGACTTTAAATAACCTGAAAGGGGTTGATAAGCCGTAAAAAACAAATCAGTTAATCAATGAAATACGGATTAACTACCCGGGTATGCCTTTTAGATTCATTTACTTTATTTAGGATATGAATTTATAGTAACTACCATGTCTACAAAATGAAGGATCAGTTCATATACTGATTGTAATATAAAATTGATCCCCCACTTTATATCCAACTCTTCTACAACCTTATCCCAAGGTATGGGTAAATTTTTAAGATATGTATCCCTGAATCATTATTATCTCAAAAAATTTTACACTCTAAAAATATTTTCTGGCTTTAAATAACCTGCAGAGGATTGATAATCCGTAAAAACGAATCAATAAATTAATGCAACTATTAACAGCTGAATTATTCGTAAATGTCCTTCGTTTAAATTAAGAACAGGAATTAGATGAGTAAGATTTGATGAGTGGGTTGTATGGTCTATGCACTCAGACCACAACTATTTCGAAAAAAAGCCACCATCTTACCAGCCCTGGGAACACGTATATTTATCCTACAAAAATAGAACACCTTTCCGCACCCATTTTCTTTCAACGCCGCCTTTAATCCGAAGAGCAAGTTAGACTAATATTCTGAATTAACTGTTTGCACATTTTTCAGGATAGTCAGTCATCAAAATACCTTCTTTATAAATTAAAATAAAATCATGGCCATGACGTTTACTTCTGTGTTTTCGGTCTTGAATTTCATCGGTTGTGGATAACCCAATCGCTGCCAGAGCATGGACTACTAGTTAGTCTTCGAGCTATAGTGGTGATAAGTTGTTCCTCAAAACTGCTCTAGTCTCCGGATCAACAATGACAAGAATAATGAAGAATAAACGGATATATACTTTTAATTTTGTAAATTTTTAATCTTTAATGCATATATCCATTTATTTTTTTAATTTAAAAGAAATCTTTCTGTAAAAAGGAAGTTTGTTTTCATTCCCAGAACAGCTCAGCCCCGATTACACTGCACCAATATTATGAACAGGACCCACCTTCTAAAATGACTTTTAAAAATATCGATTTTTTTTTATTCTTACAAATGCTACGCCCTATGGAAGGTTTAAAGATTGATATTCTACAAAAGGCTGTGGTGTAACGGAATGAGAAGTCGGAGAGCCGAGTTCGAATTCCAGTTGGGTTCGTTATATTCACTTAAGCGCAAATAGCCCTTGGGAAAGATACGAATAAATAATATATTCCCCCTCCCCAGCTATGGATTGGATAGTAGGATAGACTGTGTTTATATAGAATTGGTTGGCAACCAGTCTACCGCAGAAAGAAACGACAGCCTACTGCGGGAATATCTTCTGCCTAATCAGTCATGAATCGAAATAAATTTGATCGCCCAAACGTGTATCACGTATGGCAGTTAACTGAAAGAGTCAACAGTGATTTAAGTGAGGAAGTTGTGGAGAGACATGATCGTAAAAGCATTCATCATTTATGGCACTTAATTGGCTGAATCTAAAAAATGTATTTCACTGTTTTTCAGGAGCGAACCAGTCTAATGGCAAATCGTAATTGTATCCCGTCCACCTGATAACAATTTTGGCCAGTATTTTTTTACGTCCAATTGGCTGACAGCTTCTGCATACACAACTGCTCATGCATTATAAGACCAATATGTATCCTGGATATTTCTAGTGTCACAATTTTTGAGGCTGAGATTTATCGCTCGGTAAAAAAAAAAAAAAATGGTTCTGAATATCATCGACAATTCCAGTCGACACCATTGACTTTCTCCCACATTGTACTGCATCTTCGACCGCGAAATCTCAAGGCTGGGAGTTTACATATCACATCTACACAGTTGCGTATGACAGCACTCGTCACCAAATGTTTGCCTCTTACACTGTAGTTCTGGGTATGACGATAAATTACATCCGCGTCCAGGTTAAGACGATAAACTACATCCGCGTCCTGGGTAAGGGGATAAACTACATGCGCGTTCTGGGTAAGGCGATAAACTACATCTGCGTCCAGGGGTAAGGGGATAAATTACATCCGCGTCCAGGGTAAGATGATAAACTGCATCCGCGTCCAGGGTAAGACGACAAACTGCATCCGCGTCCTGTGCAAGGCGATAAACTACATCCGCGTCCTGGGTAAGACGATAAACTGCATCCGCGTCCTGTGTAAGGCGATAAACTACATCCGCTTCCTGGGTAAGACGATAAACTACATGCGCGTCCAGGGTAAGGGGATAAACTACATCCGCGTCCTGAGGAAGACGATAAAGTACATCCTCATCCAGGGTAAGGGGATAAACGTCCAGGGTAAGGGGATAAACTACATCCACGTCCAGGGTAAGGGATAAACCACATCCACGTCCTGGGTAAGGCGAAAACTCATCCACGTCCAGGGTAAGGGATAAACTACATCCGCGTCCAGGGTGGCGAGATAAACCACATCCGCGTCCCGAGGAAGACGATAAAGTACATCCTCATCCTGGGTAAGACGATAAACTACATCCACGTCCAGGGTAAGGATAAACTACATCCACGTCCTGTCCTCCACGTCCAGGTAAGACGATAAACCGCATCCGCGTCCTGGGTAAATAAACTATATCCACCACGTCCAAGGTATGGCGATAAACTACATCCACGTCCAGGGTAAGGCGATAAACTGCATCCGCGTCCTGTGTAAGGCGATAAACTACATCCGCGTCCTGGGTAAGACGATAAACTATACCCGCGTCCAGGGTAAGGGGATAAACTACATCCGCGTCCTGAGGAAGACGATAAAGTACATCCTCATCCTGGGTAAGACGATAAACTACATCCACGTCCAGGGTAAGGGGATAAACTACATCCACGTCCTGGGTAAGGCGATCAACTACATCCACGTCCAGGGTAAGACGATAAACTGCATCCGCGTCCTGGGTAAGGCGATAAACTACATCCGCGTCCTGGGTAAGATGATAAACTATATCCACGTCCAAGGTATGGCGATAAACTACATCCACGTCCAGGGTAAGGCGATAAACTGCATCCGCGTCCTGTGTAAGGCGATAAACTACATCCGCGTCCTGGGTAAGACGATAAACTACATCCACGTCCAGGGTAAGTGGATAAACTGCATCTGCGTCCTGTGTAAGGCGATATACTACGTCCGACAGCAAGGCCTCTGTTCAGGAGGTTTTGAAGTGCGTGGAACCACCTCTTAATTGCTGGTGTTCCCTGCCTACCCTAACCCGGGGTGGTAGCACCTGTTAGGGTCCCAGCTATGGGCAAACAGTTAACCCCCGAACTGGGGACAAACAATATGAAAGCGTAAAAAATAGGTTTGAATACTATTCGTAAAAAATGATTACCAACAATGAATTTTTGAAGAGAAAATTATTACCAGCAATACATTTTTGAAGAAAAAAATATATTGCCAGCAATAAAAATGTTGTCGGCATTAAATAACCCATTGAGATGTTGATATGCCGTAAAACAAAACAAACTAAACCCACTCTTACACTCACAGATTTCTTCTGCAAAAGCAGGAACTTCATGAAGGCCTAGTGTTCAACACTTGAAAAAAATTCACATTTTCCTTTGATATGCTATTCAAAGTATTATTATTATTATTTATCTTAAATGAAGAAGAAAGTTTATACAAATTTTCATTCTTTAATTAAAAATTTTCAATTTTATAAAATATTTTCGTAAAAAATGTTTATGTCTGCACGAAAAGCAGTTAAGTACAGATAACTCTACAAACAGTCAGCGTGTGATTTTACATTTTTTTATAAACAGAACCCATCTTCTAAAAGGATAAAAATTGTATTTTTACGCTATTGTTTACTCAATACAAGGCTCAAGAGACACTGGAGGTAGGGGGTTATTCAATAAGGTTTTTATATGGGTCTAAGAGGAGGAGGTAAGTTTATGAGGATATGTAAGATAGGTAAAGGTTAACTCTGGACTGGGTTAAGATTGCGGTAATCGGGAAAGCCTCTCTTCGAGAGTTTCACAAAACAGCGATTCTTGGGAAGAAGCAGTCCGAATGAAACTTCCGTCTGAAACACGAAGGAATTGTGGATGAGCCGATCTTGTGTACGTGGTATGGCGAGTTTTAGCTGTAATGGTCGGATTTGAAAATTATCGGCGAAAGCAGCGTGATTGGGATGTGTTTAATTCATGGCCAGACATTTGGGCGAACGGACATTTAGCCGAACGGACATTTCACCGAAAAAGTACAAGTGAAAATAGTAACAATCAATACTTTAAATATTTTAATTAGCAGTATTATAAGGTAGAATAGGACTAATAATTACTACTGAATTTCATGTGATTAAATTACTAAATCTAAATTTAAGTTTTCTTATTTCTATATGTTTATTAAAATTGGTATTTTAAAAAAATATTTTAGTGTATTCGGGTAAAAAGTAGCGCTTAATTATTTAAATTCGTATTTAACAGTAAGGTAAAAGTTTGTTCATCCCATTCAGATAATAATCATTAAAAGCGAAATTGAATTTTTCATATCGTAAAAGCTTAAGATTTTTGCTGTAGTAAAATGTGCTTTTTCTCAAAATACTTATCATCTTACAGTAATATTTGAAGTAAGATATAATATATATACAGAATAGATTTTTTTTTAAAAACGAAAAATTATAAATTAATACAGTAAATAGATATAAATATATGTAGCACATTTCGATAAAGAGTGTGAAATACATGTAAGTACGCCACTACATTTTCGGCTAAATGTTTATTCGGTTAAATGCCCAACAGTCAAATGTCCGAGTCCCGTTTACTTTGCAACGAGATTGATTTTTCTTGTAACGACGTTTGGCAAGAAAGTTTCTTTATATGATTAAACTCTGGTTAAAGTAAATCACATTGTTTACATTATTCAGACTATTGTCATCATCTTTGTCGCCATATTTATTACAACGTTTCGGCTGTTGTACGCTCCGGCCTTCTTCAGGTGGTTGAAATGTCGAAATGAACCCTTTATTTCGCACACTGGGGTAGACTGTTCTAGTTCCACGTACCATGTTTAATGGATGTCAATTATCTCCTGTTAATTTCCCTATGAAAGTTCTCCACTGCCTTAACCAGGTATTGAACTCACACTCTTTGGATCCTGTCACTGGATCTAACCAACGCCTTTATCCACTGTGCCATGTGTCCTTTTTATGGGATTTTTTTCGAAGCACATGCATAAACATTTGAGATTAATCATTATTTTTTTCTTAAATAAAGAATAAGTTTATAAATCTATGCGAAATTTTGTTCTTAAAAATATTTAGTTGAAAGGAATCTTTTTGTAATCGCTCCTCTCAAAAAATGATTAATTCGTTTTCTACGGCCTTTTATAGCTTATTGAAAGCCAGAAAATGTGATATAAGTCTTGCTAATTAACCCGTAGCTGGGGAGAGGACAGGTGGATTTATACCTTTTCCAAGGATATTTGCACGTAACGAACCCAACCGATACTGGAACTCGATATTGCGATTAACAATTCCAAGCCATTATCTATTTCACCACCCGCACATCCAAAGCGGTGACCCATTTAGGTACTGACCAAACTCGACGTTGTTTAACTTCTGCTATTATACGGGAACGGGTAGTTTCAACGTGATATGGCCGTAAAAAGTATTTCCGTACGTTATAAAGCTAATGTCAATAAATCTGTAACATATCCTGAACCTCTAGGGAGGCCTAAAGAATGCTACTCTACAAAAATTATCTCCCTTTATTTGTTTTATTTCTTTATGAGTGAACCAGTTAATCTAAATAGTGCTCTTTCGGATACCAGGGATTATATTCTTATCACCATCGACGTAGAACCAGGATTTTGTTTGCTTCCGAAGATGGATGAAAGGACATTGATAATATTTACTAAGTGATTACGAAAATGGATTTACATGATTGAGTTTTGTCAGTCTTCCAAGTGAGTAGGGCCTGCTTACCTTGAAAATCACCGTTCGAAATCTAGGTTTTTACGTTTAAATCTTGTGAAGAATTTGAACAGACTGATTCTAGAATGTCTTCACTTGGCATCTGGGCTTCAGTCACTTTCTCACAGGCGTGATGTGGCTTCCCTCTGTCTTTTCTTTAAATATTTTCATGGCGACTGCTTTAATGAGCTTTTATTCCCTGGTGCCCCGGCTTCTTGAATTTAAGCGTGCTACTAGATTGACATCTCGGTAACATCCTTTTACTGTTGAAATATCTAAATACAACAGCTACTTCTGCTCTAAAAGTTTCTTTTTTCACCCTTCCAAACAGTGGAACTCCCTTCCTCTTAGTTGCTTCACTGATAACTACAATCTTCAAAAATTTAAATGCAACGTCAATCACCATCTTCTGTTGACTTGACCCTCGTTCATATTTTATCTTTTCGTCAACCCACCCTATACCAAGTCTTTCTCTCACTTTCACACATAGAGGGCCACTAGTCCACACGGGGTTACAGAAAAACCCCCGGTGGGCTAGTGGCACTCTCACTTTGCTCAGGGTGAAAAAAGAAAGTTTCCTAATATCTATCTTGTCGCTTGAAGATCTCTTAAAACCATTCCACCTGGAAAGATGGGAACTCACTTCTTCTTTGATGCTTTGTGCATCAGTTTGTGAATATGGACGATTGATAATTCATGGCGATTTTCTAAGCAAACCTTAGATGTGACACAAGGCCTAAAGTATAGGGCACCCAGTGAGGATCGAACTCACTACTCAGTCGTAATTGCTCTAGCGAGACAAGCTTGCTAACCATTACATCTCGTCGAATTGCCCTAGTGTTTTTAAGACTAACCTAGATGAGGCACAAGGCCTAAAAAAGTATGAGGCACCCAGTGAGGATCGAACTCACTACTCAGTCGTAATTGCTCTAGCGAGACAAGCTTGCTAACCATTACATCTCGTCGAATTGCCTAGTGTTTTTTAAGACTAACCTAGATGAGGCACAAGGCCTAAAGTATGAGGCACCCAGTGAGGATCGAACTCACTACTCAGTCGTAATTGCTCTAGCGAGACAAGCTTGCTAACCATTACATCTCGTCGAATTGCCCTAGTGTTTTTTAAGACTAACCTAGATGAGGCACAAGGCCTAAAGTATGAGGCACCCAGTGAGGATCGAACTCACTACTCAGTCGTAATTGCTCTAGCGAGACAAGCTTGCGATGAGGATTTACTGAGACGTGGTTATTGCTCTTGTGCTGTAAGTGGAGCTACGTTTCTTTCTATTTTATGTGGGAAATGTTACTCAGCCCCGGGGATTCCAGCCCGGGAGCAGCACCTTCCTAATTGCAATAAGAAATGGGAATCTGTATAATATCATGACCAGCGTAACATTGGTCGCGGTGGGGGGGGGACAACAGTTTTTGTTTTTGATGCATACGTATAGCGCTCCCCACGAGTTGCAAATTCTCTAAGCCTTCTTTCCTTGTTATGTGTCCCAGAATATTCACCTGTTTCCTTCTGGTTCTGAGAAGGACTAAAGAGTACTTATAAGAAGATTAGAATGTATGGTTGCCAACAAAAAGACAGGCCCTACATGCGAATTTCAAATTGGAGAGGCCAAAATAAAGCAAATACAAAAATTTAAATATCTATAAAATGTTCTAACAGAGACCGGAAAATGAGACACCGAAATCCGAAGGAATAGCGGAAGATGCCTTCCAAAAGCTAAGCAAAGCATTAATAAAATAGAAAATTGCGTTAGAAACAAAACGTGTACTTAGCTGTTATGTAATATCGGTCCTCCTACATGGCAGTAAATGTCGGACAATCGCTTCTCAGATGAAGAAGAGACTTGAAGCAAGAAAAATATGGTTCTACAGAAGGATGCTGAGAATATCATAGACCGATCAATTGAGCAATGACGAAGTTTTAGAGAAAATAGAAACAAAGAGGACACTTATACTTAGAACCAGAACGCGACAGTTAAAACTGATGAGGTACATAATGAGGAAAGAAGGCTTAGAAAACTTGACACTGACAGGACATATTAAAGGTAAGAGGGACAGAGAAAAGTCGACCTAAGTGTAAATTACTCTTTTTAAGTGAGTACACGTCTACTTATCATCTCTCAGTTGCGTCTCTGTCTTTGGGCAGAGTGCGTTCAGGGGCTTCTCTGCCAAAGGACAGAGGGGCAACTGAGGAAAATAATACTGAAGAGGTGCTCAGCCCTGGGGCACAGCTGCCCGAGGCCGCGCCCTCCCATGGCACCAGAGGGAGGGATTGGTGCTCGCACCGAGACCAGCGCAACCGATTATTGCGGGGGCTGAAGGGAAATTTTGTTCCTGTCCCGGGTGTACATGCTCGGGTCCCCACCTAAAAATAGACGTTGGATCAAATCTCGTCCTAGTGGGGGGACAGAGTAAATACCGCATGGCCTACATGGTTGTGTAAATGTTTGGCAGAACAGGAATTAGACAAGATAGGGACAAGACACAATTTATTAAGAGCTATAAAGGACAGTGACGAACTATGAACACGACCTGAAGAGACACCGGACATAGAAGGAAGAAACGTCGTCCTTGCTCATGTTCCGTGTATAGTATCCACAGTATCCTCTTATATAACACCCATACAAGGTCCTAGTTCATGTTTGTTCTTCTGGCGCCCCAGCATATCAACGCAACATCTCTTTGTACAAAAGAGTGCTTCTGCATGGGGGGGGGTCGAATATCCTGCCACCTGTTTGATTGTTGCGCAGATACCGTAATGGTTAATGAGTCAGATCGAGAAATCAGTAAACCGGGTTCGTTGCATTCACTTTCGCACGGACACTCTTAAGAAAATATAGCGAAGAAAACAGCGACTTACCTCGTCAAACCAAGCGACAGCGCATCGCGTGTATCCTACGACGGAAAATGTGGCGAAAAAGTAAATTACTTATCAAAAAAAAAAGCGGGGGGAGTATTCCGCATGACATGCTGAAGACAGAATGTTTAAATTAAAAAAAAAAAAAAAAAAAGTCCGTCGCAGGAGTCGCTATAAAAGTATTCTGATATGCAAAAATTGGGCGTCCTCTCCCAGCTGTCGACTAATGGAAAAAATGCTCGGCCGATAAAAGTTGTTGGTGTTCTCGAATCAGGGGACAAAATTTGTGTATTTTGGCCACCGCGTTCGTCGGAGAGTGGGTTATTTTTCTGACTGGTTACGTGATTTGTGAGATAGTACCTGCGAATCTAGTTTTCGGCATTTCTTTCTGTCCCCGATGTTCGAGTTGTGGAAATAAACTGCGGCAAATATTTCCTTTGCAATCCCAGATCGCTTACAGAAAAATTTATGAATTCATCTCTTTTCTCGACTAACCAGCTATGGACTTAAATAGGAGGAGAGACTGATCTCGCTAGCCGTGGTTGGCAGGCAATCTGACAGAAAGACAATTTTGAATTCGAAACTCAACCATGTGAAGCTGTACAAAGATGATTAGTTTTAATGCCAGCAATCTATAATGTAAAAACACGATAAATTTGAACAACTACAACAACTAAGCAAGACCCACATTCTATTCCTATTGAAAAGTAATCATCTAGAATACTGCTGTCAGCAACGAACATTGGATCCAAGGGAATTAATAATTTAAATCGATTTTAATCAGAATTTGATGGCTAAATAAATGCAAATGACGTATAAAACAAAATTGATTTAAATTTCCGTTTTATACAATCGAGATTCGATCAGATTTTCTTAGTATGGCGCAAGACCAAAGAAGATTATGTTACGCTAATTTTCCATTTTGCCTGGAAAATCAGCAAAGTTTTCTGTCAGCACAAGTGATAGATTGGGAATCAGCAAATCTTTTACTATGTGCCGACTTTAAAATCATTCAGTGTGCCAACAGCATAGATATTTTTATACAAGATCAATATACCTGTTCGTCAATATATTTTATAGAGTAAAATATAGTATATATAGTTTAGTATATATTAAAATTGAAACAGCTAAATATCTTTGTGTTGTAGTAGTCATTGATTCGGACTTATTGATGTTATTTGCGGCTGCGTGCCATTGGAAATTGCTTGGCGTGCCACATGTGGCACGCGTGCCATAGGTAGCCGTGCCCTGCTTTAGATAACTATTTTAGTCACAAGTTATTATTTTACTATGCCGTTTCGGTTAAACACTTACCTTTTACGAAATTCTGTACCAGAATGTTGTTTGTGGTTAAATACGGCTTGTGGCGATGGTATGCCAATCTCATCAAAATTGTAATTGTTTGTGGCATGTATATGTTTATTTTTAATTGAAATTGCATCGGAGGTTTTCTACTAAATCCTAATATTAAACGAAGAAAGGAACAATATTTTACGTCCCACATTTTTTAAAAAATAATCTGATCTTTGGGTTTAAATAATAGTTATCATTTTACTGAAATGACTCTGAGACGACCATACATATATAATGATTTTCCAAGCGTAGCTTAGGTGTGGCACAAGGCCGAAAATACGGGGCACCTAGTGAGAATCGAACTCACTATTCAGTCGTAACTGTTTTAGCGAGACAAGCTTGGTAACCATTACACCACACTGAGGTACCCTAAAATGATTTTCTAAGCGCAGCTTAGATGTGGCACAAAGCCAAAAAGCATGGGCTACCCAGTGAGGATTGAACTTACTAAGTTGTAATGATTCTAGCGATACAAGCTTATTAACCATTACACTACGTAATTACATGCGTATTATATATCTGAAAATATGAGCTAAATGGAGTGGGCGTATATTTTTTTTTTTTTTTAAAGATTCCAATTCCGTTGAACATGAGTGAATATTAGAATTAAGAATCGAAGTACGGACAAATTAAATTATAGGCTCTTGATAAAAGTTTATCGCAAGACTGATATAAATATTTGATTAATGAACGAGCCATTACTTCTGTATTATATATATATATATATATAAAATAATTTCACAAAGTCATATCTGAACGATTTATTCCTGCAACCGGTTGAAAGATTGAAATGAGCATAAAATCTTAAGTGACTATTGGTCCATTCACATGAAGACAGATGCTAAAAGTTAAAGCTTAATTTTGGATTTTATAAAATCTACCAGTAAAGAAAAAAAACAAACAACAAAGCACAATCATTTTTTTTTATTAAATAAAATTCGAAAATGAACAGAAAAGCAACAATAAAAATACATATACACACATTTTATATATAAGAAATTTAGTTTTAATGTGTGCTATATTTATAGGATATAGTGCTCAACAGAGATTGAGCGTATGTAAATATAAAAGTGAACATTGAACGTTTGCGTCTAGCCTGTCGCCTCTGAGTGATGACTTCAATGTTCACTTATATAATATATAAGAATTCCTTAAGCCTTTGAGCCCTGACCACCGCTTTACCGACGGTAGAGAAAAATGGCGTAATGCCCAGCCACAGGTTGGGCAGCGAAACAATCCATACCAATTATTTGCGAATTTTGACTCAAGAGTTCAGGTAGAATGGTTAGAATTGGTCAGGAATGCAGGGCTTAAAGGGTTAATACTTTCACGTTACACGAATCAAACCTTTTTGTTTTTCAAGGCAAAAGACCTTTACCAAATTCTATTTTCGGTCATATCCAAAAGAGTTGTAAATTGCAATGAATGATTAAAGTTAATGTTGTCTCAGGATTTTATTAATATTAAAAAGTTTATACTTACTAGAGTCTGGTTGCGCGTTTCATACCCAAGAGGTTGCAGTGTTTGACGTCGGTGGAGGTGTTAAGTGGAACCTTCGTTAGATGAATGTTTACCCGGTGATGCAATCCAACCACATGTACCGGGTTCAACTTCACCTGACGAAAGCTCCTCCTCCGTGGATCTTAACTAAGCAAGACCAAAAATCTAATCGCCGTAAAGTACTCAAGAAATAAAAACCACAAATTTGCACATCTTACCCAATGAAGTCCATCGTCCGCTAGTTGAAGTAAATGATACTGTGTACATGTAGCTTGATCTGAATATTTCTACCTTACGACTTTAGCGAACTCTTAAATTAAGGTTTTACAGACAGCATTGTTTAGAGGGGCAAGCCAAAATTATACTAAAATTCTGTCTCACTTTGCAAGCAAAAAAAAAAAAAAAAAAAAAAAAAAAAAAACGAGGGATTCGGTAAAGATAAAATAAAATAAATAAAAATAAAATAAAAATTCGATGTTAAAACTTACACGGTACGAAATCAACGCCATTTTCAGAGATGCAATTATGAAAATAGCAATAGCAAGTAGTAAGCGGCCCCTCATAAAAAAAAGACTAATTCTAGATCTGTATAAATGTACTACAAAGATCAACAAGGTCTATACGAAGACCAATGCTACAATTTTCCTGTTTTTCATGAGAGGAAACGCCAAAATAAGACTAAAAAATAATAGCTAATAGTTTAATGGCTGCTAAAATTTAAATCAATAATTTTGCCTTTTCACCCTTAAGCGGTTTGCTTCAAAATCTTGCAAATTAAGTTTTAAGAAACAAATGTTAATTACAAAGAGTTGGGCACTATCATCTGTACTCCTAGAGTAAATAAAACCCAATCCGTTTGATTTAAAAGAGTAACGTCCACAAATTTGATGTCTGGAGCCAATAGCTGTCTAGCGGCTTCGCTGACCAGTGATGGCGACTGCTGCTTGGCTATTTGCCAAAGCACACGGTCAATAATTTGCATTGTTATCAGGCAACAAAAACGAAATACGTTGCATCAAATCTGCTCCATTTACCAGTGCAATATTAATATAAAGAGATGCAAATATGCGCAGTTATCCGAAAGGTGATTTAGTAATAGAAAAAGCTTAAGTTTTAAATTAAACATTGACGTCTAAAGTTTAAAAATGGGAAATTTTTTTTTTTTTTTTTTTAACAGTGTGGGGATTAAGTATTTTTCAGCGTTCGTCAGAGTTTCGTCACTCAAAGGATTATCTCCGGAATCAAGTAGCCCAAAATTAATGCAAACGGTTGAATATCAATTAGACTAAACTGTTTAAAAAAGGTAGAAAAGTTTTAAGAAGCAGTAAGGTGGATAGCGAAAAAGTCAAGCGAATGAATGTTTACCCGGTGATGACAGTTGAAAAACACCAGCCGAGTAAACATCACCCAATCGAAATCTTCAAAAGATTGAGCAAAGATATCCGGTGGTCACTTGATCGAGAGCAGCCATAAAGACACGGAATAATGCCAGTTACAAACACCAAGGATTCGAATTTAGTTTCCTCCACGTGATATGACGACAGTCTCCAAACGGAAGTCTGAAAGGAAACAAAAAATTTAATTAATAAATAAGTTAGCAAAAATGTAAAGTGTTTTAAATTAAAATTTAGAACGAAAAGCATGTACAGTCCAGATAAGAAAATAGATTTTTTTTTTAAATTAATTTGCATTGTAACACCCGCAATCCGTTCACATTAAAAACTCCCAGAATTCTTACATTTGTGTAATTGTACATGCTCCATTCGAATCTGGCTTGATAAGTTTGATAATCTGTTTTGGAATTATCGACAGTGAAAGTCCGGATTCATTCGCGTCGCGGACAGCTATTACTGGCGTTCTTTTCATACATTCGCTGCAGAATAGCTATCATTGCGCAAACTGTATCTACGTAAATAGTTCTCGTGCGTAGTAATTGAGACAAATTTTGACAAAGATTAGTTCCGCGCTTAGTTTTCCGTGTTTAGCTTTCCGCTGCAAATATATGCAAAGAACAGCAGTAATGGCTGCCGCCAACGACGCGAATGAATCCGAACTTTCACTGTCGATAACTTCAAATCGGTAGATTTTATCAAGCCAGATTCAAATGAAGCAGGTACAATTGCACATAAATTTAAGTATTCTGGAAATTCTTTAATGTGAACTGACCGCGGGTGTTACACTGCAAATTAAACTTTAAAAAAAATGATCGTAAATATAAAAAAAACGGACACCTTAAAAATTCTACGTACCAGCATAAACTGTTAACAGCATTTAGTCCACACAGGTAGACAACACAATATAACAATTACTTTAACTGGATTGCCGACACTTTAAAAGAGCTGTGGAATGGCTAATATATATTGACGTGGTGTAATGGTTAGTAAGCTTGTTTCGATGGATCAGTTATGACTGAGTAGCGAGTTCGATCCCCAGTGGGTGTTTCATATCTGCGGGCATGTCATATCTAAGCTATGCTTAGTAACTCACCTAGATTTATTGCATATAAAATACACAGATGTGGCACAAGGCCTAAAAGGGGGAATGGGTTAAGGCTGGTCATCACTTATTAAGAATCACGACTCATTACAATTTGCATACCCACCACAAGAACCCATCCATTATCATTCACTCCTCCATATACCACACACTCTCAGGGAAACCAATGACATAAGAATGTATGCTTAGTAACTCCCCATAATGGCGTGGAACGTTCTAAGACAATTATAATTATTAGGTCGAAGGGGGGGGGTATTCAGTCTCAAAAAATATTGAGACGAAGTCACTTTTCAGTGCGCTGTCTATCTCAGGTTGAAGTTCCATGTTTCTTTAGTTTAATTCCCTAGCCCTCTCTTGGGTACCTCGAGGCGGTGTAATGGTTAACAAGCTTATCTTTATAGATTTATAGATTAAATTCAATATTGCTGTGTCTGCTGTAAAAGTAACCAGTGTAGATGAAATGTTTGGGTCAGTAATCTTGGCTAGCTAAGTTTAAGATAAGACAGGCTGAAGACCAGGCTTCCCTTATCCCTTCAACTTTTGGCCTTGTGACATATTTTTACATTTTCAAAATATTACTTTTCTCTGCTTTATGAATTTAAGTGTAGCACTAGGTTGGCAGTTAGGTCTTATCATTTTACTGTTAAAATTACTAAATGTAACCGTAAGTTCTAATCGAATAGTTTCTCTCGCACTTCTCGCCTGTGGAAACCTCTCCCTGCTTCATGCTTTCCTGTTAAGTATAATTTTCAATGATTTAAATGTAACATCGTTATCTTCATCTCTCTTTGAATGGTTTTTCTTTCTATTATCCTTGCAATAACACTTTCTCAGTTTCCTTCATTCTCAGTAACCATTTGCATCTTAGTGGCTTTATCGCTTTGCTTAGAGTAAAATGAATTCATCACCGTAAATAACTCTTAGCATTGGCACCAAATGAAAGAAAATGGTAAGGAACTTTTGCTCAACCTCTTAGTTATCTATATACACAACCCCGTAAAAGAACATTTTGTCGGAAGATCGCACTGAAGCATGATACTGATAGATACCATGAAATTTTGATTCCTAAGTTAAGCAACATCGATTCTGATCAGTACATAGATGAGTAACCGTTTGTGAATACCAGGTGTTGCAAGCTTGGATATGCGCGTGGATAATGGCTAGAAAGTGTTAATCGGAGAACTGAGTTCCAATTCCAGTTGAGTTCATTATATTTACTTAAGTGCAAATACCTTTGGGAAAGGTATGGATCCATCTCCCCCAACTACGGGTTAAATAGTAAAACTTGTATCACTAAACCATTATAAGCTAAAAAAATTCTTACAGTCTAAAAATATTTTCTGGCTTTAAATAACTTACAAGGGGGTTGATAATCCGTAGAAAACGAACCAATCAGTCAACTTCTTTCCAAGAACTGCTGCTTTATAGTACAGATTCCTGGCAGTATGTCTTCCAGATTACTACAATCTTGACATCTTCAACAATTCCTAGTCAGTATCGATTACATCAATCACATATCCAAGTTTACAGACACTGGTATAGTTGTGATTGTATGGGAACCGATGTTTTAACGTGATATGGCCGGATTCTTTGAAATCTGCAATTGTCAAGATTATGTCTAAAATGAGCATTTGATTTTGACAATTTAAAGCCTCCGATCCCGCCTCAAAACAGTCACTTGATGCTGAACGTAGTGGTAATAGTAGCCGTTTCCGTACAAGGAAACATTCAGCATTCATTGACCTTGCAGCCAGTTCTGCTTTCGTTTGAAATTTATAAAAATGTTTCTGTTTAAATAAAATGTTTCAAGAAAATGGGTTTCTTACTACTATTGCTCTTTCGAGTATAGACGGAGACTTCTTCCCTAACCGTTTCTTTGAAGTCGTGTGGAATGTTTACATCTTGATTATGTCAAGATACATGTGATATTCATTTTAATTGCTGCTGGTGTTAGTGATGTGCTATGATTTGGTATAGTTCATTTATTGTGATTGTGTAACGCCAAGTCCTTGAGGTTCGGAGAAGGACGGTCCTTCACTAAGGCCTTACAACGTCCGTTCGCTCAAAGCCAGAGAGAATAAACTTGTTATCAAGCTATTCAAGTTTGTCTAGAAAACTTTATGACAATATAGTCTCTCTCTTTCTCTCTCTCTCTCTCTCAAGATATGGCTGATTTTCCAAAGGCCTAAATTTGTCCCAAAATTATCTACGCTCTGTCTTTTTTTTTCTCTCTCTCTCCCTCCCTCCCTCTCTCTCTCATTTTTAAGGTAATGTTTGCTTTTCCAAAGGCCAAAATCTGTCATAAAATACTCTACACTCTCTCTTTCTCTATCTCTCTCCCTTCCCCTCTCTTTCTCTCTCTCGTTTTTAAAATACGGTTGCTTTTTTCCATATTTCTAAATTTCTCCTAAAATACTCTACGCTCTCTCTCTCTCTCTCTCTCTCTCTCTCTCTCTCTCTCTCTCTCTATATATATATATATATATATATATATATATATATATATATATATATATATATACAAAGAAAACTATTTTGCCAGTGTTCTTTTCTTTTATTACACAAATCAATTTTTGACCTAGTTCTTTCTCTTTTTCGTTTCAATCCTTTCTTTCTTATTTTTTCCTCCCCTTCTTTCAACGCTTTGTACTTTGAATGCCAAATAAATAATAATTTAAAAGTTGCCTTTACCAAAGCCTCCGTTGCTAATTTGAACATCGAACGTTGCCACACAAGTGACGATTTATAATACATAGAGATTAATCTTAAAGCAGGAATGCCTTTTGTAGGTGGCTACATGCGAGGGAGGGGCACATCTAGCCTTCTTTTCCAAGAATGTCCACCCCCTGGTGACAGTATTGAGTCACAAAGGTAATGTATTGGTCACACATGACAGAGTCACAAAGCAGAAAACTGGTCGAACAAGTTACTATCGTTCAAGTCCTTGAGAAGGACAAGAGAAACAAGGTCAAAATGGTAGCTTAATGGTTAAGTCGTGGGACTGGAAGTGTGAAAATGACAGAGGTTTTAAATTCCGAAGTTTTTTTTTATTTCTCAGCCGCTTTTGGGCAGGTGTTAACTAAATTTTCTCTGACGATCTAAAGCAATGATTCCCAACGTGGGGTGCATGCTCCACCGGTGGGGCATGGTGATATTTTGGTGGGGCATGCGTAGGATGTGCCCCCTTTGGCTTCTTATACCAACAGAATAAGGGGGGGCAATTCAAGAATGAGTTATTAACAGTGAATTGTTTTCTAGTGAGCTCAAATTTCATTTTGCATTATTATTTCGTGATTAAAAATGATCAAAAGTATATTACAGAATAAACTTTCATTCAAATATTTTATATTTCTGTCTTTCAGTTCTCTATATGTTTTGAAAATATATATATTTAACTGTCTTTTTGTTTTCTTTAATTTTTCTCTTTCATGGACGCCATTGTCTTTGGAGGCTTGTTTAGGGACCAAATTAATGGCCATTTAAGCTTCCTTCGCGTGAATTGCAGTAAAATTTTGAATATATAAGAATTAAATATTAGAGAGAGGGACCAGAATTTTAGAAATAACAAATTGGAGCATGGCCTAAATTTGGTTGGGAACCACTTCTCTAAATTCTCGTTATTATTTTTAAATATTGGTTGCTGATTATAAAAAATTCTCTTGAAAACTTAATATTTGCGATAAATCAATACGTCATAATATCACTAACAGATCCAGATTAATTCTGCTAGCATATAAGATGGGTAATTTGGAGTTTATATTTAAAATCCAAGAAACTTGCTGTTTTGTCATAGGCATCATTTTGCCAAAGTTGTTGATTTATAATGAGAACCACAATATTTATAAATAAATACAGTATTGCTCGCATCCAAGTGCACCTGCCTGCAAAGGTAACTAGTTAATCTTTTGTAGACGCCTGCTCGGGCACATTGTATTGTTCAACACCAAGGAAATAGACATGATTTAGAGTTTCAACAAGATCAGTATACTCAAACCCTCAGCCACGATGACTTGTGAATTTGTAGTAACACCAATTTGCGAACAATTCATTCTAACCAATTTCCCACACAAGTGATGCATGCTGGGAACGATATTATCAAAAGGTAATGGTGAGATTTGAACCCGGGTTTCATGGTCGGAATGTTAACGTTCTAACCAGTGCGCTCGAGCGCATTAATACACCATGGAAGGTAGCCAGGTGCGCCCAAGCGCATTAATACGCATTGGAATGTAGCCAGGTGCGCCCGAGTGCAATAATGCGTCCTGGAAAGTAGATAGGTGCGCCCCAAGTTAACAGAAGAGTAACTTATGAATTATTTTTATATTAAAAAAAAATCTTTACTTTTAAAAAATTTAATATTTTCAAGTTTTTCATGACTGATTTTTCCTTATTAAAATTTAAAGTTCGCTCCAGAGTCATTTTAGTCATTCTGAAGGTGCGGCCTGAAGTAAAAATGAGCGAGAAACAATATTTTAATCACGTAACTACGTCAATCTGATTTTAACTCATCGTTTGCTACAATGACCACTATGTAGACGTCAATGTGTCATGAAATACTACTATTAACTGAATTAGCGAATAAAAAACGGAGATTTTTTTAAATGTTGGTGATAATATACTGAAGAGAATGAAATTTTTAAATTCTTTTCATTCTAACGGGATAAGTAAGTACTAAAATTAATCCAATTTTCCCTCTATAGAACAGTCGATGAGCCATAAAATATTCTGATTATTTTTATTGTCTAACTTTTCTCAGTGCTGTGAGTTAAACCGTGAAATTCTGCAGTTATCGGTGTTTCTATCTTTTTATACTATTGCTCACTCGCTACAAAGCCCAAGAGCCACTCAAGGCAGAGCATTACTGAATGCGGTCGTTGTAAAGGTATACAGGTGGGGGTGCTGAGAGGATATCTAGGATAAATAAAAGTTGATTCTAGAATTGAAGAAGTTAAAATTATACTGATCAGAGTTCTGGGAAATAATCTGACTGGACGAAACTTCCTCCTTATTAATGGAATACGAAGAGGATGAAGATATAAGTGGTATGACAAGCCTTAACTGCGAAGGTCTAGACTAGTTTTTACTAAGGAATGAATGTTGCTCGTCAGAACATTTGCCATGAAAATAGCGGTAGAATAGCTAGCAACGTTTCATCTGTGAGGAAAGGGGTTGTAGGGAGGAAAATAACTCATCACCCACAAGACCGCGTAAACGCCTTTGAACCCTGTCAAATCTGGGAAGTGAGAAATGGGTAGCTTCCCATCCTTGATCTGATTTGACTTTTACAAAGACAGATCATGGCTGGAAGAGTCAGGTTCTTTATGAAAGAAACCAAGAAACTGACCATTTTTTCGACTTCCTTAGCAATGCATTTGATATAAAATTTCTACTTGAGGTCTGGTGTGAGCTTGAGTTCCAATAGGCGTTGCAAGTAAGAGGCCTGATTGAGAATACAACTTTTCGTCATGAACTTGGGGACTGCCCGGTGATTGGTTAAACGTTACTTGTTACTAGCTTCAGCGCTCTGGCTAGACCTTATATATATATTTACAAAATTGTGTGCATATGAGTACGCGTAAAGAAAATCGATTTTCAAAAAAGAAAAGTTATTGTGGAGTAGAAATGTCGCTAAGCGCAAAAAATTCCAACTCGATGAAAAGTAATGGATCGAAGAAGTAACAGTGGCGCAAAGCATAACCCCCCCCCACACACACACACACACTTTTTTTCCGCGCCGAAAATTGAAAGGACGATTTTATTTTATAGGGTTGAAATCGTTATCTAGTAATATTCGAAGTTCGTGGTAATTAAATTGACAACTTGCCACCTTGTCCATGACACTAAATTGGCTATGTCGTTCCTGTCTCTAAATGGACAATTTGTTGTCCGTAGCAATAAATAACAATTTGCTATGTTGTCCATAGTAGTAAACTGACAACTTGCTAATCTCGTCCGTGTCTCTAAACTGACAACTTGCTAATCTCGTCCGTGTCCTTAAAC